>FIZR01032174.1:0-55429 GCA_900060175.1 Ferrisia virgata | reverse complement strand
AGGATTGATTTTATGATTTTAAGTTGAAATGTTGAGAAAAATTAGAGATGTTTGAAGTTGACTTGTGAAAACAGTAGATCTTGACTTTAAATCGATTTTATGATTTTGAGTTGAAATGTCGTCATCCGTTGACCCTCCAAAAGTTGACCTTGACTCTGGATTGATTTCAAGATTTCAAATTGAAATGTCGAGGAAAATTAATTGACCTTGACCCCATTTAATTTTATAATTTCAAGTTGAAATGTTAAGGAAAATTAATGATGTTTAAAGTTGACCCATAAACAGTTGACTTTGACTCCAGATCGACTTCATGATTTTATATTGAAATATTCAGGAAAATTAATGAAAGTTGACCCGTCAACAGTTGACCTTGATTCTGAATTCATTTTAAGATTTCAAATCGAAGTGTCGAGGAAAATTAGTAGTCCTTGATCCTGGTTGATTTTAACCAATTTTGCTAAAAATATAGAAGAAAATTTTCCAAAGTGACAAGTATTAAATAAAAAATTAAATTAAAAAAATTGTACCGATTACATTTCAAATATCAAAAACTTACATTGTTTCGACATTTTCTCCTTCGCGTGCAAAGAGTTCCAAGTATTTACTATATTTTTTTAAACTTTAAGAAAAAAGTTAATTAATTTTTACGCATAAAAAAACTAATTATTTTCAAATAAAAATCTATTTAAAATTTTTAATTTAGTAAATTTATAGATAACCGATGATATTTTATAAAAATTTTGAAAATCTCAGATCAAGGACATTTCGCCTCTTCTTGTCTAGGAATAGTATTTCGCTCTTGCTGCACTCGGAACTTCAAGTTTAGCTCCTCCGTCAAATAAATTTCTGGACACGCCTATTATCATCTTTTCGGGTTATTATTTGCATCGAATCAGACCGAAATGGTGTAAATGTGGAGTAAGATTTTCATTTTTTTCAGTGACGCAACCAAGGGAGGCTACTGGAACTATAACCCCACCTAAGAGTGAAAAATTGAAATTTTTTACAGTTATACTAAATTCAATGTCCAAATCAATGTAAATCCATCACTTTCTTAATGGGACTATAATATTTGAAACCCACAAAATACCATTTTTTCAGAATTTCGCCCTCACTGCGCTCATGACTTCTTCAGTCCTTCGCTTATAAAATTATTTTTTAAACTTCCAAAAATTGTACCATTCAAAACACATATTTGAATAAAAAAAATGTTATACCCACCCCCTTCCTCTGAGTTCGTAGCAGCAGGAATTCAAAGGTTTTTTGTCAATTTCTCATCATCTCGCTGAAAATTTGGTTAAAATCATAATTTTTCCTCAAATAGGCATGAATATAAAATTTTTTTTCAAAAGAAGTATCTTTTCGATATTCGTAGCGAAAGGGTTGTGGTGGGGAAATTGTTCTGACTAAAAAAAAAATTTTGTAATACTCAATGATATTTTGTAAAAACTTTTTAATCCCGAGATCAAGCTAGGACATTACCCTATTCTTATCCAGGAATACCCTTCAGGGTTATAGTTTTTTCGTTGGAATAGGTTGTTGCTGGGTGACTATCAGCAACTTCCTTATTATGTAATACTGAATTTCAGTTTTCCAATTCGAAAAAAAATCCAAAAATGAATTTCAGTAACTAAAAATTTGGTTCCGAAGGTTTTTCGGCATGCTCTTTTCATTTATCTTGGTTCCATTCAAATCAGGCGAGGTGAGTAGAAAAGCTTCCCTTGAGTTATCTTTTTTCAAGTAATGTCCTTTTAATTAAAAAAAAATTAATCCATTAGTAATCCTGCCATCCATGAAAGATCGAAATCCAATCCCCGAGGTTAGAGTTGATGGTTAGGCCACTACAAATACATGCTCTTACCTATCTTTAAAAATTCACTTTAAAAAAATAAAAAATTGTATTCCATTTCCTAGACAGTGTGGTTTTGATGGAGCATTTCAAACTTTGGAACGGTATTTCATTGCAACTTTGATTTCCTATTTTGAGCAACCTGATGTACCAACATGTAAATTTAGAACTCCAACATTTACAGAAACAACTTTTGCAAAAAGCTGTACGTAATTTTTAAAAACGTGTAAAAAACAAAATGACAAAATTCATTAAGTTTGAAACTCATTAAAATTGACTACCAGCACTCACCAGTACAAAAATTTTAACATACGGGTTCGTATAAATTTAAAAATACCGATTCGTTTTATCTGACAATATATAATTAAACACAGGTGCAAAAACATTTTTAAAACCATCAAGTCTCTCTGCAAATTTTGCTATATAAAACCACAAAATGAATTTATTTTTCAGTTGACGTTGAACCGAAACTTGTCATAAAAACTTTAAGCCATGAAGATAACTATAGCCGTGTTGATCGTTTTCACTATGATATTCGAGGTTATAAATATTATTTTATAGTTATTTTTTTAATCGCCCCCCTCCTTCTTGCTCAATTAAGTAATAAGAAGTAAGACGTTTAGGTGAATATTCACCCGATTCGCTTATTTATGTATTTACTTATTTCAGATCTTAGAATCTCATCGTACATCGGCTGAACGTCGATTTCCTCGTAGCAGATCGCGGGGTCGTTATAATCGTAATTCCAGCATTTTACTCTCATCATCGGATAAGAAATGCGCGGAGGTGAATGTCACATTCAGCAACGGTATCAGAAAAAAATGCATCAATGGCGTACTCAATATAAATGGAAAAGATTACAAAAACATCAAATTATCGGATGACGTCGAAGTGACTTTCAACGAATTACGAGTCAACAACACAGTGGTCGAGAAAATTGCTCCGTATGGAACAAAGGTTGCTAGTAATTCATTTCCACAGATAGTTGGATCATTTCCAGAGACAGTTGGATCATTCCCAAAGACAGTTGGATCATTCCCAAAGACAGTTGGATCATTCCCAAAAACAGGTGGATCATTCCCAAAGACAGGTGGAAAAGTCTTTAACACCTATGGCACAACTAATTCATTTAATAAGACCGACGATGACGATGACGAACATCCACTACCCAGTATTAACTGTTCTGGGTGTAATGGTATCAATCCTTACTGGAAAAACGGTAAATTTTACATAAATGGCGTGGAAATAAAAAATTTTAAAGTAGGCGATGAGCTATCCATTGTTCAAAATAAAGTTTACGTAAATGGTGATTTCAAATGTTCTGTTTAATAGTCATATGTATTATAGATACCTATAAAAATGTGCCTCGATTTAGAAAAAAAAATATGTATTAAAATATATTTGGAAGCATAATACATTTCACTTTTTTATATTCTAATTTTAACGAGTCTAACAATTACATATTATATGCAAGGCACCAGTTGCCCACTGAATTCCACATTAACACAAATTTAAGACTATAGGAGAAAGACTGAAGGTAAAAAAGGTAGATTTCTCCTAAAAATTCTTGACTCTGGCGAAAGAAAAATTTAATTTTGTAAGCTTCGAAAAATTTCACTATTCATTGTCAACTCTAGATCAATTTCAGTATCAGACTCTAGTTCGATTTTACTTATTTTGTATTATGAATCTGGATTCAGGTGAACAAATAATTTCACCTGGTAAAAGAAATCAAAAGTCAGGCTGACACTGAACTCTGATTTGACTCTGTGGTCTTCAGCTATAAATACTTTGTATTGAATAACTCAAAACAGAACAATTTTTGAGTTTTTGTCCCCCCAGCACCCCCTCCCCCAAAATGGAGCAAAAATGAATTTTGATGTAAGGTCATCCCAACTCATATATATCTAATCCGCCGCCAAACTGAGCTGATGGACCGAATTGGAACGATTTTGGTCGGTATCGAGTGGAGTAAATAATTCTAATATTCGGGTGAAAAAAATTACAAAAATAAAAATTAATACCTGAAATGGCTAAAAATTGTCTTAATGGTCTTCTAGGACCCCAAAACGGATTTCGTTGATCCCCCCCCCCTACATCCACCACTAATTGATAGACTGTAATAGTCTGGTTTTCATTGCCAATATGACATAGAACATCAGACTAGAAATGCAGCATTCAAATAAAGAAATCATTGGTAATCTTGTCATAAATGATCAAAAGTATGATCATACATGTTCATGTGTGATCATACATAGTCGACAAAAATCATAATAATTTTACCTGTAACAGTTATGTATAGTCATGCAAAAATTTTGTAATCGGGTATATATGATCATGCATGGTCATGTAGAAATTTTTCCCCCGAGAATGGTAATGCTAAATCATGTACGATCATGTTGCTAACATTTTCCATGCACGACCAAGCATCTCTATGCATGATTCATTATATGTATATGGTCATGCATGGTCATTAATAAATTTTTTTTCCTTGAGGAGATAATGCCACAACGCTTAAAACGCTGTACAAGCTGTTTCTTTTACTACTTGCCACACCAACTTTTTAAAAATTCTCTCCGTTCTATATATTTTTTAATTTTTTCTTGTCATATCTACAATAACTATTGTTATAAATTCGTTAAATTTGGATTTATAAATTAATTCACAGTTGAGTGAGAATCAAATGGTTAAAGGCGAGCGTTACTACTTGATATTTTATCGAGGTAGTTTAATCGAACAATCGATATATCGATTAATGGCTTCTAATCATGCTTTTCGCATGATCACTAGGGAAAGGTAATAATGTTCAGGAGCATTAGTACCTTTTTCACGACGTATATAACATTTGGAAGTTGGTTAGAGAATGTAAGCACTCAATCTACTCGCGTTGGTTGAAATATTATTTTAAAAATGTCAAACTTTATAAATTTGGAAACCCCTAAAACTAAATACATACAGGCGTACTCCAACGCGTAAATTTAAAAACTCATTTTGCCAGACACTATAATTAAATACAGGTGCACCCACACCTTTAAAGCTAACAAGTCCGTTGGAACATTTGAAATTTCACTTTAAATACAAAATATAAATGTACTTTTCTGTATTTCTTGCATCCAACTCAATTTTTGTTACTTTAAACCATGAAGATCACTATAACTGTGCTGTGCATTTGCGTTGTGCTATTCAAGGTTCAATATTTTTTATACTCGTTTTGTAATTTTCCCACAAATTAATTAAATAAATAGATATGCCACAAGCATACTAATTGACTAGCTTGACTCATACACAAAATTACACATTTCAGGGCATAGAATCTCGTACTTTGGACAAAGCTCCATTTTTTTCATCCTATAAAAGATGTCCACATGTGAACGTGACGTTTAGCAATGGTATTAGAGATAATTGCATCAATGGTGTGGTCAACATAAATGGAAAAGATTATAAAGATATCAAACCATGGGATGACGTCGAGGTGACTTTCAACGAATTACGAGTCAACAGAAAATTGGTTGAGAAAATTTCTCCATATGGATCGAGTGGTGGAAGTTCATTTCTTAAAAATAATTCGGACATGAAATCATCCGGTGGAGCAAGTAATGATAAATGCCCTCCTGTAGCGAGAATAAATAGCCCCAATGTATCTTCCTACTGTGTAAATGGACAACTGTATATAAATGGTGAAAAGGTTAAAAATGTTAAATCCACAGATAGCGTTATAGTTGCTTGGAATGATCTCAGGGTTAATGGCGAAGTGGTTCGTCATATTGCCGATAGCAATGAAGACGAATCTGAATATGAAAACACAGATGAAAGCGATGATAGTGGTGAGGATGATAATTACGAAGATGGTAGTGAACAAGAAGATGATGTGGAGGATGAAAGTAATGACGACGACGATGACGACGACGATGACGATGACGACGACGATGACTATGACGATGACGATGACAATGACGATGACGATGACGATGACGATGACGATGACGATGACGATGACGATGATGAGGAGGATGAGGAGGAGGAGGAGGAGGAGGATGATGATGAGGAGGAAGAGGAAGAAGAGGAAGAAGAAGAAGCAGTGGAGGAGGAAGAGGAAGGAAATGACGAGGACGCAAAACAACAAGTTAGTGAAGATGAGGAAGAAGTGGGAGATGATACTGGCGATGAAGATGAGGGGGTGGAAGAGGACGAGGGGGAGGAAGGAGATGATGACGCAGAAGAACAAGGTAGTGAAGATGAGGAAGACGTGGGAGATGATTCTGGCGATGAAGATGATGATGATGGGGAGGAGGAGGAGGAGGAAAGAGATGATGAGGACACGGAAAAACAAAGTAGTGAAAATGAGGAAGAAGTGGGAGATGATACTGATGATGAAGATGAGGAGGAAAAGGATGATGAGGAAGAAGAAGATATAAAGGACGATGAAGAACAAGGTAATGAGGATGAAGATGATGATTATGACTATGAAGATGATGATGATGATGATGACACTGAAGACAACAAAGAAGATAATAATGGAGAGGAAGAAGAAGAAAGTGATAATGATGCACAAGAAACAGATAATGAATATATAAGTGACAGTGAAGAAGAAGAAGAAGAAGAAGAAGAGGTTGATGATGAAGAAGATGAAGAAGAAGGTAGCGATAGTGAAAATGAAGATGACAGTGGATACAATAATCCATTACCCAGCATTAAATGTATCGGGTGTAATGGTATTAATCCTTATTGGAAAAATGGAAAATTATTCATAAGCGGAGTAGAGATCAAAGATTTTAAAGTAGGCGATAAATTATCCATCATCCGTAAAAATGTTTATGTGAATGGTAAATTCAAGTGCTCTGTTTAATCATCATATGGTTTAGCCAAATTGTGTTAAATATCACAATTCGAATACGATTACTGGTAATGTACATGATCAATAAAAAATTTATTTCATATTCAATTTTTACTTTTCACGTCGAAAAAAATTATGTGTACTTGGTCTACTTACTCACCTATATGCCAGATATCTCCCAAATACCACATTAATACAATTTGAAACCAAAGACTAGAGACAGTAGTAGCCACGTATGTTGTAAAATTTTTTTAAAAGAAAAATTTCTGACAGCCCAATACGAGTAAGTAGATTTTAACATTGAAAGTTTGGTACCTAATTTTTCATGTTGACGAATCATGAAAATTTAGGAATGGAGTTCGTTAGATTGTTGACAGTAAAAAAAAAAAAAAAAGAAAGAAAGAAAAAAAGGAAAAACAATGAAAGAGTCATTTGTTATTTGTTTCTTAAGTACTTGTTCCCAGAAGTGCAACGCAAGTGTTGGAACACCTTTTCATGCTAGGTAGCGACTAGAATTTTTCTTTAAAAACTCCTTGGGTACATTTTTTCTCACCATTTTCACACAAAATTTTGTTCTGTACGTAAATCTATAAAATGAAACTTTCATCGATACTCATACTTTCAATCATTCTAATCAAAGTGAGTTTTTTTCATTTTATTTGTTATCAAGCGCAATAATTGTTGCCAGTAACGAGAATATATCTATTTGTGGAAAGATCTATTCGCTTGTAGCCTGTTCAATTTAAATTAAGCCTTGGTTGTCAGAATAAAAATGTAAACAATATGCTACGAATCAATTAAATTGCTAGAAATTTGCTCGATATTAGATTTCTAGCAATCTGATCGGTTTATAATAATAATATTTGTAGTGGTGAGGGCTTAATTTAAATCGAACGGACTATTATCAATTTACTAATATTATCCACCGCTTGTTTCAGGGATTAGAATCTCGTCCTGGGAGGAGACGTCAATATTCGTTTAAGAAACCGTCGTCTCGTGTAAATTATGATTCCACGCGAGTTTCATTCGGTAAACATTCAGACGGCGATTCTTCCAGCAGTTCCAGTAGTTCCAGCATTTCCAACAGTTCCAGCAATAATACGGATGGTAAATACTCCGAGAGTCGTGTAAAATGCCCAAAAATAAACACCATTTCCGGCAACACCATCGGTATCAGCATTACCTGCGTAAATGGTAAACTATACATAAACAACATGGAGGCAAAAACTGAAAAATCAACCGATCTCTTGGACATTACTTCGAATAATCTGTACATCAACGGTAAATTTAGCTGTCACATTCCACCCAAATCCTCTGAATCCTCTGGAAATTCTGATCTCATTATTAATACTGGCAACAATATCAACACCTCGTCTGGTAAAGCATGCCCTGGTTTAATCATGATCGGCTGCACGGGCCTATCTCAAAAATGTAAAAATGGAGTGTTATACATAAACGATGAAAAAGTCGCAGATGTAAGAAGCAACGATAGAGTGGAATTAATATCGAATAATTTAACAATTAACGGTAACTTTATGGGTCATTTTAAACCGAGATCAACATATCAAGGAATATATGCAGGATTATTTGCTTAAGGAATAAGTACTCGATAATGCAGAAAATTAAGTAGCCAATCTCTTAAGTATGTATTACTGAAGTATACGAAATGAAATAAATGATGTTTTACGCATGAAAAATTGCAATTTTTAGCCTGATTTTCTATGTCATATTGTTAATGAAAACCGGCCTATTACAGTCTATTAACCTACAGCGGATGAGAGGCGAATACCAACAAAATCTGTTTTGGAGTCCTACGAGACCATTACGACAATTTTTGACCATGTTAGATATTTATTCAACTCCCCCCCCCCCAAGAATAAAAAAATCATTTAATCTGCTCAATACTGACAAAAATCGATCAAATTTGGGGAATAGGCTTCGATTGACGACCATTTGACATTCTGGAGTGGGAATGAGCTCGGAATAAAATTCAGTTATGCCCAAATTTGGAGCAAGAGATGCTAACAGGTCAAAACGGCAAAGATTGTTTTTTTGTTAGGTCAATTGATAGGGAATCTCGAGTTGCATAACATATCCAAAAATCAGCTTCCTAGGCCAATCAGGAGGGAAGATATGAGGGTATGGTCTTGTAAAAGAGCTGTTCCTGCCTTATCTCCGCACCGAATTGAGCTAGGAAGTTGAAATTTGGTATGTGCATTTAATAAAGACACTAAATGTACCTTTTGGTGGTTTCGACTTTTCAACCTCATTCCCCCCCCCCCCCCCCCCAACACTGAAAATGTGGTTTTTTGATCCCCCCCCCCCGCCACAACACTGAAAATGTGGTTTTTTGATCACCCCCTCCATCAAGACTAAAATCATTTCCTTTGCTTGATACCGACTAAAATATCTCCAATTTGGTCAATGAGCTCGGCTTAGCGGTGGATTAGATATATATGAGTGGAGATGACCTTGAATTAAAATTCAGTTATTTCTAAATTTATGGGAGGGGGTACGGAGGGTTCAAAACCGCAAAACTTGTTCCTTTTCATGCCAATCGATATGGAATCCAAAATTGTATAACATATCGAAAAATCGTCCTGTTAGGTCGAATAGGAGAGAAGATATGAGGGTTTTCCCCATTTTTAACCTAACAAAAGGACTGCTCCTCCTCTATCCTTTGCCAAATTGGGCTAGAAAGTTGAAATTTAGTGGGTGTCCTAGAGGTGCCTTTTGCAAGTCTTTATTTTTGAGCTCCATTGCACCTCCCTCATCCCCGAAAATGTGTTTTACCATTACCACTAATTAGGAAAAAAGCATCGCTCGCGATTTTTTTTTTTTCACTTTTTCTGCTCTCATTATGCATACACATGTACTGACATTTTCGAGGAGGCAAATATGGTGGTTGAAAAGAGACGTTTGTTTCTGAGCTAAGGAAAAACGTGGAGAAACAAAAATTATTTGCTTAATCAAAATTTTTTATATTTTATTAACATACGTCATTTTGTGAAATTTCTACTGATTCTGTTTTGTCATTTGAGTACAATTAAAATTGTGAAAATGTTTGAATTATTGAAACTGCATAATTTCTTTTTGGAGCAGCACAAAATGTGCGGAGCGGCACGTCAGAATACGTCCTGCGATAGATACGTTATAGTCTAAAATTTTCTTGTAAGAAAAATTTTTGAAAAATAAGTGGATTTTAGTCATAACTTCCGAATTTTGGCAATATATCATTTTAACAGATGATAAAAATTTAATGATGGAGTTTGTCGAATTGTTGACAGTGAAAAAAAAAAATTTAAGTCGTTTGCCTCTTAAGTAACTGTTCCCGGAATTGTATCGCAAGTGTTCGAACAGCGTTCAAGTTTTGAACCAATCTACGCTAGTACGTTAGGAATTTTTCTTCAGAAAATTCCTTGCTTACATGTTTTTTCCCCATTTTCGTATAAAATTTGGTTTTGTAAGTTTGTAAAATGAAACTTTTATCGATACTCTTACTTCTTAGCGTTCTAATCGAAATGAGTTTTTCAACTTTACTTGTTACTAGGTACCTACGTTAATTGTCGCTGGTTAGAATACATAATTATGCGAAGATTTACTCACTTATCTATTTACTAAAATTTTCCACCCCATGTTTCAGGGATTAGAACCCCGTCCTGCGAAAAGGCGTCAATATTCGTTTATTAAGCCTGGCAACAACATCAATACTTCATCAAATAAAGAATGTCCTCGTGTAATCATGATGAACTGTACTGGCCTCTTTCAATCATGTAACCAACGAGTGTTATACATAAACGCTGAAAAAGTAACAGGCATAAAACCCAATGATACGGTGGAATTGATATCGAATAATTTAAAGATTAACGGAAAATTTGTCCGTTATTTTGAACCAAGATCAATGTAATAATCCAGCAAATTAGGTTTACCCTATTTTGAGTATGTGTTGTTGAATTAAACGAAATGAAATAAATAATGTTTTGCAGATAAAAAAGTCACTATTTTTTCCATTCGACTAGTATGCAGTAAGTGCTAGGTAGATGTACCTCTACCGTGCCATAAATTCAATAATACAGCTGCTTTTGGTCTTCCCACTCTCTCATTGCAATTTGGACCTGAAATTTGGAGAAAATATTTTGTTCATTTTGTGCCGTGCGAGCCCTCCATTGCGATTTACGACACAAAACTTGAGAAAAATTTTGTGCTCATTATAAATGAAATTTTGCGGCCTCTATGATCTATGTATTTCTTTTTTCGAAATTCGAATTTCCAACATTCATGTTTGATCATCAACGTGACACACAATTTTGTGTAGTGGGACTGTGGGATCATCTTCTGTCCAACATCAAATAGATTACTTCTTCCTTCATATCTTGAAGAAAAGAGCTTCAGAGCAGGGAGTGCAAATTTTGAAATTAGTAACAAATTCGAGCAACATATCAAAGAATAAGCAATTTGACTTCCTGATTTTGAATTTTACACACACAGTGTAAAATCCCAACCGCTCTGGGGTCTACAGAAGAGTGTTTTGGAATTTAAAACTGGAAATATTTTATGATTTGGGATAATTTTGAGGGATCTTAAATTCTAAATTTGGGACTCCTTTCATTAACGTAACATGGAAGTGATATCATATTCTTGTGTGGCAGGGTTGGTTTACATGAAATCCATATCAAAAATACCCAAATGTCATAAGTAAAAGGAGTATTGGGTTTTATATTTTTATTGTTATTAACCTCACACCAACGGCCATAGGTCTGGTGAGGGGGAGAAGGACTCAAAATTAAGAAATTAAGCGAAAGAATAATATCGAGTGGTATTTCATGGGTTGGGTTATTCCTAATCAGTCCCTAATATATACATCTAAACTTCGAAAAATTCTACGACCACCTCTCCTTTAAGTAAGAAACAATAGCCATAGTTCATATTCACAAGTAGAAAATGTAGAGTAGAATGAAATATCAGTAGACCATCTTAATTGTGAGATCAATATTTCAGGATATAAATGCGAAAAACTTATTTTATGATTCGTTTTTCACCAGTAAGATTTCCCCATATGTTGAGAATGGACGCATCACAAAATTTGAGGTAATGATGGTACCAACCAAGTGGATCTAATTGAATTTATTGAATAGGCAAAGGTACCTCTCTACTACACGCTTGTTCATCATCTCATCAATAGGTGTCAGTCGTTTACCATCATATTGCACCTAAAAGAGCGCGCCATCTATCATGATCCTGTGCCTGTAAAGCAGCTCTTACTGCAGAGTTCATTCGCGCTTTGATGATGTCAGACCACCTAGTCGGAAATCTTCCTCTCCCTCTTTTACCAGAGACCTTACCAAAGAGAATGTCTTTTTCGAGATTTCTGACTTCTCTCTTGGTCACATGTCCAAAATATCCAGTACTGCGTTTCTCGCATGAAACACTTAGCCTGACAGGCTCCTATATTTCGTTGACGATTGAAACGTTGATTCGTCGCACTGCTCAGGGTATACTCAACATCTTTCCCCAGATCCACATCTGAAAAGTATCGATTTTTCTTTTTTCATCTGCCTTCAAGTCCATGTTTCTGCGGCATATAAGAAAACAGAAAACAAACGATTGTATAAGTCTCTTCCTTGTCTTTCTGAAGATCTTGTTACTACATGTTACATTACTCAATCTGGTCATAGCTAATTTTCTCTGAGCGATTCGCAGGCATTTCTATCGACAAGCTTCCATCTGCTTTGATAATGAAGCCTAAATATACCCAAGCGTTGACCTTTTTGTATTCGCTCAGAGCTGTAAAATCTAGCAGACATTTGGCTCGATCCACCACCATGATTTCCGTTTTTGATGCATCAATACGCAGTCCCAAGTTTTTTGCTAGTTATCTAAGTTGACGAGCGCCGACATTTTCTCTTCATCCGCAGCAATGAAAGTGGTATCATCTGCATATCACAGATTAGAGATTCTTCTTCCTCCAATGGAAATACCACCAATCCAATGTTCTAGAGCCTCACAAATTATGTGCTCACCACAGATGTCGAATAACTGCGGAGATAATATGTATCCTTGACGCACTCTTACTTTCGCTTGAAAAACTTCAGATTCTTTACCATTAACTCTTACCACCATAGAATTGAACTCATATAGGGACACGCTTGTTGAATGAAGTAAAACATTTTTATTTCATTTCGTTTTATTCAACAAAATATACTCAAGGTATTCGGTTTGAAATAACGGAAACATTTACCATTAACTGTTAAGTTATTGGATATTAATTCCACAAGACTATTGGGTTCTATATCTGTTACTTTTTCATTATTTATGCGTAATTCTCCATTTTTACATGTTTTAGAAAGACCAGTACAGTTGGTCATAATTACAATAGGACATCATCCATCAGATGAAGTATTGATGTTGTTGCCAGGTTGAATATTGTCGTCTCCTCACGGAACGAGGTTCTAATCCCTTAAACATGCAATGGAAAATTTTAGTAAATAAATAAATATCCACATAATTATTACACGTATGTATTCTGACTGGCGACGCTTGATGTTATGTAGATGCCTAAGAGCAAATAAAATCAAAAAACTCACTTCGATCGGAACGATAAAAAGTAAGAGTATCGATAAATATTTATTTTATAGATTTACAAAACAAAATTTCACTTGAAAAGATAGAAGAAAAGATGTAGGTACGTAAGAAGTTATTAAAGAAAAATTCCTAACGTACTGGCTTCGGTAGATTGCCAACTTGAAAACTGTTCAAACACTTGTACTCACAATTTCAGGAATTATTACTTAAGAAATTAACTACTAAAAGAGGCCAATAACTTTGAAATTTATTTACTTAGTGCGTACTTAATGTTGAAAGACTTTAATGAATAATTGCGTTCAACCATCTACAGCTGCGAAATAAATGTTAAGAAAATAAGTAAAATTTTGAAGACTTACTTGCTTACCATATACAATTGTATGGAAGTGTTCGAGCATATTTCAATTTACAATTTCTTCAAAACTTTTCGAACGAGTTCCTTTAAACATTTTGCTACAAAACTTGCATTTTTTAAAAGTCACCAATAGGTACACTACACGGATACTACGATAATGAAAATTTTACCATTGCTCATACTTTTCATCGTTCTGATCGAAGTGAGTTCTTTGATATTAATTTTCTATATTCGATTAATTTTCAAAATAAGAGTTGAATGAGTAGATCTAGCTAGTAGTTACTTATGTTCAAGTAATATAATTTATAAAATTATTTAATGTTTTCAGGGATTAGAGCCTCGACTTGTAACCGGACGTCGTAATTCTATTAGCAAACCTTCGTCATCTTATCGTCGCTACCATTCTGATTCTGACTCGGACGATGATTCCTCCACCGATGAATTGTCAGATGATTCTAATGACTCCAGTAGTAGTGACGACGACGACGAAGACGATGATGATGATGATGATGGCTGTCCAGGAATAAATAGCATAATAAACAGTTATGACGTTAGCTATTCTTGTATAAATGGTATATTATACATAAATGGCATGGAAGTGAAAAATGTCACGCGGTCTGATCGTATCGATGTGATTTCGAATAATTTACGTGTCAATGGTAAAACTATCCGTAGCATTTTTCCCAATAAAAGCACGAACATCAAAAGAAATAATTCGGTGAATAATAACACTGGCTTCCGACCAAATTTTTCATCGGTTGGAAGCGGAAGAAGAGGATGTCCAGGTGTATCAAAGATAGGCTGCTTTAATGTGTCTCATACCTGCATAAATGGTCAGCTGTATATAAATGGCCAAAAGATCGACAATGTAAAACCCACCGATGAGGTGTTCATAATTTCAAATCGGCTTAAAATCAACGGTACATTTATACGTTATATTAAACCTAAATAAAATGTACAGCAGTAGGCCTAATATCTAGAATACTTATCTGATATATGTATCGATAATTGATTAAACGAAATAGAAATACGTTTTACACGTCAATATTTTATTTCATTTTTGGCCTCCTATTCTTTTATATGTAATTTCAAAGCAAACATGACCTTGTGCCAAAATTCGGTCATGTACTGAGGAGGAGATGCTATAGATACTAATTGCAAAAATTATTTGTCTCAGAACTAATCGACAAGAAATGAAAGGTTGCACGATAGGGTAACTGAAATTTTAATTTTCATCCGACATACGATAGATGAGTGGTGGTGTATCAACACAATCTATTTTGAAGTCTTAAAAGACCATTAAGAATATTGGGACTTGTCAATAATTATTTTTTTAATTTGATTATCCACTATCATCTCGCAAAAGAGTTAACATCAAAAGCATGTAAGTTCTGATACGTTTTATGTTATTGGTATAAATTTAACTATTATATTCACTGGTTGTTTAGTTTCACTCTATCAAGTATAAAAGCATCACCTTGTATAAAGCGTACAGATAAGATATATATATACTCAGGGCAGCGTGAGTCAACCTGACTGATGCAACGTAGCTTACACATAGACTATTATACATAGGTAAATGTAACATAATCATCTCGGTCAACTATTCAATCTATAACGTTGATACGAAACAGAGCAAATAAAATGGTATCTTTGTAGCTGTTGGGTACATAATTTATTCATAATTTTTCAGTTTAAGCACTGGTTCTCAACAAATAATTTTTGTCACACTTCTTCAACATTTCAACTAGAAATTATAAAATCAATCCAGGGTCAAGGTAAAATTTTGACGGGTCGACTTTAAACATCTTTAATTTTCCTCAACATGTCAACTTAAAAATCATAAAATCATCCAGGGTCTAATGAAGTCAACTAATTTTCCTTAACATTTCAACTTGTAACCATAAAATCAACCAGGGTAAAAGTCAACTAATTTCCTCAACATTTCAACTTGAATTTGTAAAATCAATCCAGGGTCTAGGTGAACTGCTGATGGGTTAATTTTAAACATCTTTAATTTTCCTTAACATTTCAACTTTAAATCATAAAATCAATTCAGGATCAAGGTTGACTGTTGGCGGGTCAACTGTAAACATCTTTTATATTCTTCAACATTTCAACATAGAATCATAAAATCAATTCTTCCTAACATTCAACCTTTTTGTCAAACATAATCCAGCTGTTAACAATCAAGATCTTAATAGCCCAGAACAGTTTACTATTAATGTTAAGGCCACCAACATCCAGGCCATCAAAATCTGACCAATCCGGATTTTGACTGTTCAGATTTTGATGGTCAACTGTTGACAGTCCACTGAAGCCAGTTCAATGATGATGGTCAACTGTAGAATGCGATATTAAACATCTTTTGATGTTATTAATACTCAGTACCCTTTGCACGCAAGGAATAAACATTGAAAGAATGTATGTTCTGATACTTCTTACATTGTCAGTATAAATTCAAACTCTTATATTTACTGTTTTTCAACAAATAATTTTCGTCACACCTCCTCAACATTTCAACTAGAAATCACAAAATCAACCCGCGTCAAAGTCTACTGTTGACGAGTAAACCGATGATGGGTCAACTGTGGAATGCGCTATTAACATCTGCCATTTTTCTCAACATTTCAACTAGAAATATTAAGGTCAATTCAGGGTCAAAGTCAACTGTTGATGTTGAAAATCACAAAATCAACCCAGGATCATGGTCAACCTTAAATGGGTCAAAATAAAACATCTTTAATATAGACTTAGGTATGTCCTAGGGCTGGGGAGTCATTCCGTGAAAGTGTAACGTTTCTGGTGTGACGTTTTTGATGTAACAATTTTGAGCTTGGGACTTTATGTTGAAATGCTGAAGACAGATATTTTCCTCAATATTTCAACTTTGAATCATGAAATCAATCCAGAGTTAAGGTCAACTGTTCATGCGTCAACTTAAAAATGTCATAAAATCAAAGGGGGTCAAAGTCAACTAATTTTCCTCGACATTTCAACTTAAAACCATAAAATCCGTCCACTGATGTCAGTCCAATGATGACGTCATTCTCTTGGTGGTTCACTAATGCTGTCCAATGATGATTGTCAATTGTTGACGATTTTTCCAGAATGCGCTATTAAACATTTTTTGATGTAAATATATGAGCGGTGATGACGTGGGGAGATCAAAATTCAGTAATGCCTAAATTTAAGAGAGGAGATGCTGAAAGCCAAGAATTCCAAAACTGTTTGTTTTTGAGCTAATCGATTGAGAATGAGAAGTAGCCTAACCTATCCAAAAATGAACCTCCTGAGTCAATTAGACAGACAGATACGGAAGACAATGCACCATTTTGACCTTGCAAAACCTCAATTCTTCGCATATCTTCCCTCCAAAATTGAGCTGGATGGGTGAAATTTGGTACGTAGATCCCAGAAGTGTCCTTTGGAGGGCTTTGAACTTTTAGTCTAATTGCACCCTCAAAGTCTCTATGAAGTATTTTTTTGATTTCTGTAATTTTTGCAGTTTGTTCTCTCCATATTTGCCTCTAAATTGAGTTAGGAGGTTGAAATTTCATACCGTAAATTTATTAGATATTCCAAATGTGCCTTTTGCAGGTTTCAATTGTTCACTCTGACATCTATGCTCCTACCTCCTACCATTTATTTATAATAATATCATCGCAGAGTGCTTCCTCTTTTTATCCCATAACATGAATGGATTAATTCACATATTTGTAACTCTGCAATATTTTACAAAAATCAAGGTCAAAAAGTAATATAGGAACTGCAATGTTTATTTTCAAACTGCAAATGGCTCGGCAGGGCCCAATGACGTACAAAGTATTCAAAAAGAGTTGTTCATATTAAAACGTTGTGGAGCTTATTTCCGGTTTGTTCATGAAAATACGTCCCCATTTTACCCAAAAATTATTAATTTTATGCACAGTGGCGTGGCTAGAAATTTCCCGTCTGAAAACGTTTTCTACGCTGTCACTTTAATTCACGTGAACGCAACTCCCTCCCCCTTCTCACGAAAAATTCGTCAAGAGTATTCAAGATATGAAACAAAAGGAGAACAAATTCTGCCTGAGCGAATCAAGGGCCAAAATTTTCGTATTCTCAAAGGATCTGCTCCCAAAAAAGGTCTAACAACTACTAGATCGCTACGCTTTTGGTGGGCTACTAGAGGAGTCACAATAGTTGCAAAATGATCTCAAAATTATGTGGCAAAAATTTCAGTTTTCAAATGTAATTTCTTTCAAGTTGCGAAATTGGTGTTACTAGCAATTTAAAAATTTCAACACATTCCAAATACAGTGTTACATTTCTTTTTTTAGTTTATAATTTAGACCTGTTTTGGAGGGATACAAAAAGCCATCACCCATCAATGGTGGGTACTTTATCAAGATTATTTATTATATTTTTCTATAACACCACGGATCGATAAATGTACATAAAATTTTCCTCATTATGACAGCACAGAGCAATGATTAGTCTGTTAATCGGGGTTTTATTGGATACTTTCTTCATTCAATTATTTTGTACCGAAGCTGGTCCAATTTTTCTACCGTTCGAAATATTTAAACTGTGAACTTGCGACCATATACGTGGAATGTAATAAATTATTGTACGCTTCATCAACTGCGAAGTAAATAAAAAAAATTGCAAATCACGTTTTATGCTCGTTTTTCATTGCAATCAAGAACAAGTGTTCGAACACTTTTCAATTCGGGAAACCAGTAGCAACATTTTTTTATATATAAGCTACATGGATTTATCTCTTTTGTCATTTTTTGCAAAACTTCATTTTTATTTACAAAATGAAAACTTTAACAGCTCTCGTATTTTTCATTGTCGTTGTGAACGTGAATATTTTAAAGTTAATAGATTATTATTATATAGCCATAGGAACCTCGTGGAATTTTCATAAATAATCCTAAGCTGCCCAGCGGCAAGATTTCCTGCATCAATACAAAGATTTTACAGCTCGAGCACCTCATAAATAATTCATTCTTTCGTTTCAGGGATTAAAGTCTGAATTTAAACTGCGACGTCGTCCATTTTCTTCTAAGCCCTCGTATCGTCGTACAAATTCAAACCCATCTTGTAATCATTTCAATACCAACATTCCATTTCGTCCACCTAATGGCAGAAATAATCCTTCAGAATATAATACTGATTTCGGTACAGATTTTCCATTCCATCCACCTCGTAATGGAAATAATCCAATGAGATACAATGATGATTTTGATAACAACTTCATATTTCCACCTCATGATATAAATGATCCAATGAAGCATCCTGCCAGCTTCAATGCCAACTTTCCAACTCCACCAAAGAACAGAAATAATTCCAACATGCCTAAACCCGGCAGAGGCACTCCTGGATTTGGAACCAGTGGTTGGGGCACTCCTGGATTTGGAACCAGTGGTCGGGGTACTTCTGGATCTGGGAACAGCGGTTCAGGCACTCCTAGTATCGGATATGGTGGATTTGCAACCAGTGGCTATAGTTGTCCTGGTGTATCTACAAGGGATTGCCGCGGTATAACCCCCGCTTGTATAAATGGTGAATTATACATCAATGGTGAAAAGGTCAAAAATGTTGAGGTCACAGCCAAGGATAAGGTAGAAATCATTTCAAACAATCTTAAAATTAATGGTAAATTTATTGCCCGCTTCGAACCTAGAAAAAATGTTTAAATATCCATTCCAACAATGTATAATAGGTATATTTGAGTTACTTTTATCTCAAGAATAAGTACCTTATAGAGTTGAAAAAATAGAGGTTTATCATTGAATACGTATTTTGATATAATTATTCTGATTATGATTTTTGAACAAGATATTACTCACAAGTACCCATTGAAACAGATTTTTGCAATAGTACATTTTAATTGCGACTTACGATAACAAAATCGACTATAGACCCAGATTTTTACCTTGATTTCTTGGCTGCCATATTATCAAAGAACAACAAGCTATTAAACATTATCATCCCGCATTAAAAAAAATTATTTTTTGGCATGCCAAATATTTATTATCTCAAGAGACTACTCAAACTCACCACCTACAAAAGAAAAAAAAAGCATCGCCTTGCGATGCTTTTTTCTTAATCAGCATTGAGGATAGGATGGATTCCATGGGGTTAAAAAGTCAAAACTCCCAAAATGCACATCTATGGTTCTTACTGACTGTACATATCAAATTTCAGCTATCTAGCTCTATTCGGAAGAGAGTTATGCGAAGAACAACCTTAAAAAACTCAAAAATGAAAAAACCTGACCAAAAAACTACATTTCCGGGGCTGTGATAGGGTGCAATGGAGCTAAAGATTCGGAACCCCAAAAGGCACATCTACGGTCCTTACTGAATATACATTCCAAAATTCAACTTCTTAGCTCATTTTGGTGGGGAGATACGGGAGGAACAGCTCTTTTTACCAAGGTCAACAAGAGAAAACCCCTCATATCTCCCCTCCTAATTGAGCCAAGAGTTTGATTTTTGGATATGTTTTACAACTTTAGATTTTCTATCCATTGACTCAAAAAGGAACAATTTTTGTATTTTTGGCCCCTTAGCACCCCCTCCCCAAAATGTCGCATCACTGGATTTTGACCCAAGATCATCCCCAATCATATATATTTAATCTTCCACCAAAGTGAGTCGATTGACCGAATTGGAGCGATTTTTGTCAATATACAGCAGGGTAAACGACTTTAATGTTCGAGGGAAAAAATAAAAATAAAAATAAATATCTGACACGCTCAAAAACTGTCTTAATGGCCTTCTGGGACCCCGAAATGGATTTTGTTGATATTTTCCCCTTCCCTAACTAACTTGGTCGATAGACTAAAATAGCCTGGTTTTTATTGACAATATGACACAAAAAATCAGGCTAAAAATGAAAATGCTCAAATTTTTGACTGCGAAGGAAAAATTTTGATTCATTTTTAACAATTTTTGACCATTTTGTAACCGCCGATATAATTTTGATTTTTCGACAGAATTTTTAAAAATGAACTGGAAGTGCTTAAAGGTAACTGCAAGAAAATCCAATTTTGAATTAAAGTTGCAGTACATTATTAAAATGTGGCATCCCGTCTTGCAAATGTTGTTAGTTTGATGTCATGTGACGCGTCACTTTCAAGTCAGTACCTCGGTATACATTAGATCCCGCTTTGAAAAATTTTAACCAATCAGAATAATGATTGCTCCGCCCACTTTAATAGGCATTGCAATTACTGTGTCAATTTTAAATCAGAGAAACGCCATCAATATTCTATGGCCAAAAAGTGGTATACTTTTGGCGAATTTTTGAGTTTCAGGTGACACTTGAACGACACATTGCTGGCAAACTTTGACACATATTTGTTGACACTATCATGGCACAGATATGTTATAAGTTTGATATTTTCGTTGGCGTATTAATGACGTATAGATGACATATCCAGCCATGCCAGATATTTCACAGTGATAGGGCTGCTGTCTAGGCCTCCGTGCCTGCCTGGTGTTTTGAGTTTTCCTTCTTTTATGGTCTATTTAGATTGTATCCAGTCTTGATGGGTTGATTATGAAGTGTGGCGGTAGTTCAATTATGCGATTATTTTGCAAGTCTGTATTTTTTCTCCTATCCCCATCATTCTCTTTTATTCTCGTTTTAAGACAGGCAGTGGGTACCGTACAAATATCTTTTTCAAAGATCAAAAAATAATAAAATACCCACAAATCTTGGCTTCCTCTCTAATTAACGTAAAAGACTGATTTTTGGATATGTTACACGACTATTGATTTACTAACGATTAGCTTGAAAACAAACGACTTTTGTCCCCTAATACTCCCTTCTTCACTTCTGGACTTGAGTTTATTATTTTAATCCAAAGTCATCCTCAATCATATGATATTCACCCGTCTTACAAACTTTGGTAGTTTGGTATCATGTGATGGGTCACTTTCGAGTCAGTATACATTAGATCCTTCTTTAAAAAATTTTGACAGATCAGAATAATGATTGCTTCGCCTACTTTAATAGGCATTGTAATTATTATGTCAATTTTAAATATGAAAAACGCGATCGATATCTATGGAACAAAAGTGGTATAAATTTGGAAAATTTCTGAGTTTCAGATGACACTTGAATGGCATATTACTGACAAACTTCAGACACATATTTGTTGGCATTATAATGGCACAAATATGTTGCATGTTTGGCATTTTTATTGGCACTTTAATATTATTTAAATGACATAATTTTGATGCTTGTAAGATTAAATTCTATTGGCACAAATATGACATGAAGTTCATGCTCCAGTTGGCACGTTTGCGACACATTAATGACATATTTCTGATCAGATTGTGTGTCACTATCATGGCACAAATGTGACTTGATAATGGTGTTTTGTTAGAATGTTAAAGCACCTTTTTGACACAGTTTTAGCATGCTTTTGACTTTGTTTTGGCAGTACACTATTGCCATTAGAATAACATCTGATTTGCTTTTGACTTAATTATAACACTAGTGTGGCTTGGTAGCGGCATACTTCCAACAACACTATGACACCACTCTGACACAGTTTTGGCACGATTCTGACGCCATTCTGACACTATTCTGACGCCATTCTGACACTATTCTAACACATTTATGGCGTGCTTTTGACACTAGTTTGTGTCATGTGACATTACTTATCCTCACACTTCTGCACGGTGGGATTACATGCTGGAATACGATCCTCAAAGTTACAGCCCTCTGAGTTTAAAGCCGTACCAAAATACAATCAAATTCCCCGCTTACGACACATGAACGAATTGAGATATTTTCAAAAAAACAATTTTTACCCAATGTTTCAAAAACTTGTAAATGTTTCAAGTGTATTTCTTACTCTTCACTCAATATCTACCGCACTTACTGAAAAAATGATAATAACCTTCCTTGTAGAGAATTTGATTTCATTCAACTTTGTATAGAACTACTTTTCACATAGAACCCACAGGAGCTTAGATATTTTGAAAAAAAAAAAAATTGACCCCTTTTCTCTGAAAAGGGCCCACCTCGAGGGCAACAATATTACTTTTTAAAATTGGAGGAAGATTCTCAAAACATTTCAAGTACAATGTCTTTTCCACATCGAGTGGCGATAGAACTTCTACCATTCTCATTTTAAGTTACAGGGGAAGGAGACTCCACTTTGAGGAACCGAATTTAAAAAATGATTAAATTTTTAGATTCGTTGTAAAATTTTATACCATTTTGATAGATCACATGCCTACTTTTTAAAGATTATCACGGAGTAAAATTTAGTGGGGGAGGGGAGGTGAATATAGTGGTGTTTGCCGCGATAACTTTTATTCGTGCTGGTTTTTTTTTGATCCAGTTCGCGGATTTTGGTTTAAAAGAACAATACTACACAATATTATAGAGAAGCGAACGATTACCAGTCATAGGTAAAGTACCGAGGCTGTTTCAGGGTCAAAATTGGCAAAAATTGCCCAAAAATTACATTAAAAGGGCTTTCACATGCGTCGGATCCCAATGGAAAAAATTATATACTTGGTATTCTTAAGCGTTTCTCTTCATGGTACTATTGAGTTTGAGTGGTTCCCAGATAGGTCCCAGAACAGCACTTTTGAAGTCTCATCCCCTATGGTGCAAGGTGGAAATTTTGAAAACGCCTCTTCTGACTTAACCCCAATAGTATTTACAATTGTTATGAAATCGGTTTCTAGCGTACTTTTTGCCCGATGAACTACAGATTATTTAACGATTGTGAATGAGATGCGCAGAATTCTTCAGAAAATCCAATTGTGTAGTGATCAAACACTGGAAAGATAGATGGAAGAAATATGGGGAGCGCTCTACCTTATCTTCGCAGTTTTCTATCGTATTAGTTTTGCTTATCAACAAAACAGCTTGCTTCAAAGCACTTAATATTTTTTAAATACCCATATTTTAAATTTTTTTATTGAAAGCGGAGTTTTTAAAAATGAGATGCTATTACTACGATACTGTCAGACGTCAAACAATTTACGACCCCAAGTCCAGTAAATAATACAAACGTTAGTAGTATTCGCCAACTTTGGGAACAAATAGGTACACGTACTCGCACACTGTACCCACGTCAATGTTACCAAGTGTTACATTATGGTTTTCACAAACAGAAAAAAAAAAACAAAAAATTGAAGATCGTTTCTCATTTGCGTTTGTGGTAGCTAACTGTAATTAAGAACAAGTGTTAGAACACGTTTCTGATCAGGACACAAGCACAAAACTCTTCTTTAAAACTCTCGCAATGAATTTTATTCACCTTTCTTTCTTCGAAGCTTTGTAGAGTAAACATTCAAAATGAAAATTTTAACAGCGCTGTTATTCTGCACCATACTGATCAAAGTGAGTATTTAAACTTTACATTCAAATATTCATCATACATTACGTAAATAAGCATAAGAAATTTTGAACAGAAAAAATGCTAAAGTATCTAGCAACTTACCCACTTACTAATGTATCTCTTGAATTGCCACTCTAGGGATTAGAACCTCGTCCTTCATCCCCACGTCGATATTCTTTTGATAAAACATCGTATCGTGATTATGATTCGGATTCGGATTCGGATTCCAATAACGATTCCGATGATAGTTTTTCAAGCGATGACGACGAATCTTCATACGATAGTGACGAATATGAAGATGATGATGATGATGATGATGATGATGATGACGAGGACGATGAAGATGATGATGACGATGATGATGACGATGATGATGAAGATGACGACGATGACGATGACGATGATTTTGACGACGATTTTAGCGACGACGACGATGATGATGATGATGACGATGATGACGATTCATGGGGTAACTGTCCAACAGTAAGAGTTATGATAGGTTGCAATGGCATCAGTTCCACCTGTGTTAATGGTAAATTGTACATTAATGGTAAAGAGATTAAGGCTAAACCCTCCGACCGCATCGAAATTATTTCGAATAATTAAAAAATTAATGGTAAATTTATTCGACATATTCCACCAAATTATCGAGGAAATAATTCTGTCATCATAAATAACACCGGCTACTTTTCATCAAACGGAGGAAAAGGTAATAGTTGTCCTAGTCGTGTAACATTGATAAATTGCCGCAACGTATTTCACAATTGTATAAATGGTCAATTCTATGTAAATGGTGAAAAAATCAAAAACGTCAAGTATACAGATCAGGTGGAGATCATTGAAAATAAACTTAAAATTAATGGTAAATTTATTCGTTACATTAAGCCAAAACAAAACACGTGGTAGATAGATTTAAGTAAGTTCAAGTACCTGATTAAATTAATTAGATACTTATTACTTCATGAACTCAATTCAACTAAACAAAATAAAAATATTGTTCAATTTTAGTAACTGTTTTAATTTCATTTTCACCGAGCAACATACGTGTAGACTGTGGATATGCACCTGCTTATGATGATTTTGCATTTTATTTATTTTTATAAATAAATTTTAAGACACCATACTCGCAACGTCGCAAGTACAACATCCTTCAATGCTGATAACAAACAGGCACATAAAAAAGATTTTAGCAACTTCAGAAATGGAAATACATTCGAAAAAATACAAAATTATTTTACATCGTCTCTGTCAATTGTTCAGAAAAATGTGTAATAACCAGTTTTATTGAAAATTTAATCTGCTTCATTTTTTGATCAAACATTTTTTCTTTATGTGATTTCAGAACAAAGTTATTGATTAAAAAGTGTGTTTACGAGGTACAAATTAGGACTTTGTAAAAGACACTTCACTCTAATTTCGTCAGATTTTAGATAAGTTGTGTAGTGGGTCAATTTTTAGCCGTGAACTTATACGTTATTTTAGTATTTTTTGGGCTAATTTGACTCGGCTAATTCGCATTCAAATATCTTTATTTGTATCTAGTTATTTAGCACGCTGCTAAAGAAAACCATGCCATTACAGACTATCGAAGTACATCGAAGGCGAGGTAAAATCTCATAAAATTATTTTTTCTGGGTGGAAAGGGGAAGAGTTAGATTCGAATTATCTACCAGTGAAAAAAAAAGCTCTGGGATTTTTTTCCGGATCAGGGTACGGGTACAGGTAGATATTAGAGTGAATAGACGAAACTCCTAGAAAGCACATCTACAATCCGTACGAAATCTGTATACCAAATTTTAGAGAGGAGTTATGTGAGGAACAAACTCTAAATACCTACTGTTGACAGGTGGTAAACCAATGACGGGTCAACTGATGACGACATTTCAACTCAAATTCATAAAGGCAATCCAGGATCATGGTCAACCGTACGTGGGTCATTTTTGCAGTTTTAGTCCCACTGCACTACCTCCCCCAAATTTGGGCATGATTGAATTTTGACCCAAGTTCATCTCCAATCAGGTATATTTAATCCGTCGCCAAACTGAGCCTTCGCACATATCGAGCAGAGTGAATGATTTTAGTCTTCAGAAAAAAAAGAAAACTGATCAAAAAAACACATTTTCGGGACTGTGAAAGGGTGCAATGCGGCTGAAAAGTCTAAACCCTCTAAAAAGCATATCTAAGGCCTCTATCAAGTCTTCATACCAAATTTCAACATCCTAGCTCAATTTAGTGAAGAAATAGGAGAGAAACTGCCTTTTTACAAGGCCAACTCATCATATATCCCCTCCCGATTGACTCAAGAGGCTGATTTTTGGACATGTTATACAACATTGGATTTTCTATCGATCAACTCAAAAAGGAATAATTTTTACAGTTTTGGCCCCTCTGCACCAGTTCCTCCAAATTTTGGCATGACTGAATTTTGACTCAAGGTCGTATCCACTTATACAAGTACATCTAATCCATCGCCAAATTGAGTCGATTGGCCGAATTGGAGCGATTTTGGTCAGTATCAAGCAGAGTAAATGATTTTAGTCTTCGAAGGGCAAAAAAATTATAATAAATATCTGACATGACCAAAAATGGTTGTAATGGTCTTCTAGGACCATAAAACAGATTCTGCTAACATCCTCCTTCCCTCATCCGGGTTGATAAGACTATAATAGCTTGGTTTTAAATGACAATATATGACATGGAAAATCTGGTTAAAAATTATCTGAGCGAGTATTACCAAATTATCATTTTATCTACATTTTTTCATTCAAATTTCAAACATCTCGCAGTTAAGTCCGACCAATATGTAAGTATCATTGTAGGCCACAACTGACTATCATTGATTCAGTAATTCGAAAAACAAAATACGACAACATTTGACTTTCATTCGCCAACGAACAAGTATGAGGTAAAAAAAATCACATTGTAGTCTTGACATTGAAATTCTAAAAAACATGTGTACCAACATATATTTTACGTATCTACAATTCACATGCAGTCATAAAGTATGTACACACGTATTTTCTTCGAAACCAACCGCAAATGTGACATTGAAAGTTCATAAAAAATGAAAATCCCATCGGAGCTTTTCATTTTCGTTTACTTATCCGTGGTAAAGAATTAGACTATTTTTTCAATTTTGAAGATAAGAAATGTAAATAAGCTTATCTTAAAATTACCTACACGTCTGTTTCAGGGAATATGTATGGGATCTGTAAATGTCCGTGTTCGTTCTGGTTCTGGTTCTGTTGGCTGCCCGTATGTTAGAGTAATAAGTTCTCTAAATGTGAAAACTTTTTGTTCGGGAGGTAAGTTATTCATAAATAATAAGGAAATTAAAAAAATTAAACTAGACGACCGCATCGAAGTTATTTCAAATTATTTGCAAATTAATGGTAAAACTATACGATATATTGCTCCACTCGGAAGCCATAAAATTATCATATCAAATAGCAGTAATGATAATTTAAGTGGTAATCATTTAGTAAGTAGACCAAGTAATTCAAAATGTCCTTCTTTAATAAAGATAGGATGCATTAATATATTCGATTCGTGCGTAAATAATCAATTATACATAAATGGTTTAAAAATAAAAAATGTAAAACCTTCGGATAAGGTAGTGATATTATCAAATAATTTATACGTTGATGAAAAACTTATACGGTACATTCCTCCATTGGACTCGGCGAATACTGTAACTGTATCACAGCAGGATGACGATAACTATGAAGACGATGATGATGATGAAATTCGCGCGGAGGAATATGAAAGGAAGAAAAGGAGAAAAAATAAAAAAAAGAAGCAAAGAAGCAAAAAATCTAATTTATTGTTAAACTACGAGTGATAAAAAGTTGTAGCTTTATGATGTGACACGTGACACATCGGAACTTAATTTTAATTTTTCAAGTACTGCATATTGCAAATATCATTTAATATGAATACCCTATTTATCTCTTATCAATGAATTATCGCGTGTTCTGTGCATTCTGCGTTGAATAATAAAAGACCGTTTTGCAACATAAGATATTCTCAATTCTACATTCATGTCAGAATGAAATAATATTTCACCTCATTTATTCTATGTCAGAGTACCCTGATTCGGATTTAAGGGCAAATTCTGCATTCAGGATTGTCTATTTTTTGCCCGGATTTCTGAGAAATAATTTAGACCTTTCTATTACATCAATCAATCAAGAGATAACAGTCATCACAACCATACTGCTGCTAACAAAGTGCGCCATTCATCATGGTCCTGCACCTTCTTCGCTGCCAAAGCAACTGACCTATTCACGTCTGCAGAAAATCCACCATTGGCCTCTATAGTCGAGTCAAAGTAAACAGAGGTGTCAACTTTCTCATATTATTTAAGGACATCAGACTCTGGAAGACATCCAGCCCAATCTACCTATAACCATATCTTTAGTCTTTGAAGCGTTGATGCGAAGTCCCAGTTCTTTCCTCACTGCTATTACTCGATTGATTAGCTCCACCAACTCTTCTTCATCTGCTGCAACCTGGGTAGTGTCGTCTGCATATCTGAAATTTGAGATTTTTTTGCCACCAATTGAAACTCCTCTATTCCAGTCTTTGAGTACCCATCGCATGATATATTCACTATATATTTTAAAAAGCAGGAGAGACATTATGCATCCTTGTCTCACTCTCCTCTCTACCCAAAAGATACTACATTCTTCAACTGCATAGAGTTGCACTTGTACAGCAATTTTAACCGCTCCACAATGTGAGCAGAAACACCCATTTACTTTAGTATCTCATACAGTCTTTTCCAGTTCACGTAGTTGAAGGCTTTAGCATAACGTAAGAAGCATAATACAGCGACTACACATATTTTTAAGACATTTCAAACAATTCCATCGATCATTTTTTCGATAAAGGCTTTAGTTTTTGACTTTTGTAAAACTTATATGGTCTATTCAATTTAAACTGAAATCTGATTATCAGTACAAAAATGTAAATAGAACCAATTGAGATTGCTAGAAATATGCTTAAGACTAGATTTATAACAATCTGATTGGTTTGTAATAATTATGTTAGTAGTAGTCAGAGCTCAATCTAAATCTAACAGACTAGATATAGTTTAGAAAACCTTCCAAAACGTTAAAGAAGTACCATCACTAGCTTGAAAGTTGTTTTTTTAAAACAACTTGAAAAAATCTCACCAAAAACCTGCGTTCAACTGTAAAAACAGTTTTATAACACGTAATTTTAAAGATAATTTGAAGGTCTAATGATTAGTCATTCTCATTTACAGTATGACTATGATAGACGCAAATGGCCAAAAATGAGCCTCTGTGCGATCTGAATGTTAAAAGCAATTTTATGATTAATTCCTGCTCTTAGACAACCGAAAAACAAATGCGAGCACAAACGAAATAAATGTGTGCACAAACGAACACTAACGAAGCCCAAACAATTGGAACAAGTTTCAACCTCCCAGCACCATCTTGAAAATTGCACATTTCCAGCCCCTTCCAAGCATGTTTCTCAAAATAGGGTGTTGAAGGACGTGAGCATAAATAAAATAAATTCGTGCACAAACGATTGACACTAGTTTCAACCACCTAGCACCATCTTGAAAATTACATGTCTTCTGTCCCACTTAATCGTATTTTTTTAAATACAGGTTGAAAGGGTAAGCACAAACGAAATAAATTTTTGCAGAAACGTGCATTAACTTATAACACTACTTTTGACCACCTAGCATCCTTTTGCAAATTGCATGTCCACAGCTCCATCCCTTTTCAACCTCTTTCCGAAGGGATGCACAAACGAAATGATTGCGTGCACAAACGAGCACTAACGAAGCACGAACGATTGACACTATTCAATCCACACTCTCACATGGGTGAGACTTGCATGTCCTCAACCCCGCCCAAGGTTTTTTAAAATGTAAGTTGGAGGTGTTGTGCACAAGCGAAATGATTGCATGCGCAAACGAAGAACAAACGATTGATACCACTTTTACCATAAAACCCTATATGAGTGGGGCTGTGGACATGCAACCCTCTCGGCTTCATCGTTATTATTTCTTACAAAATAACCAGTCTTTAAATCATCTTTTCGTTTAATTCCTTCGCCCAGGAATGATACATTGAGATTTGAGATCAAATATCACATCTGTTAATTTTCACAACAACTGAATTATATTGAATAAATAACTTATTTCATAACTTTTCTTATTGCAACTAAGTTCCCATCACAAATCACAGAATGTATTTCATTTTTTTTAAATTTCATATAATGAGAATGAATAAAAAAAATAGTACTGTTAAATTCGTTTTGAATATGTGTTTATTTTAATATATATAATATTTCGCGTATCTACATCATTTGAGAGTTATTCTCCTCAATATTATTAACATCTTGTTGTAATAATGGGAATCCATAACAGTAAAAATGATGAATGGTGCGATCACAATAGGTTTAAAATTTTGTTTGATTTTGAGTATTGGTAAGAGAAATGGCCTCATAAGTTGCAGTAAATCATATAAATAATGGTTCAAGTAACAACGTCGCAAAAAAATATCGGTTGGTGCTTGATCGTTGTAAACTTGAAGCATCCCCCCCCCCACAGGGAGTGTTAGAAAATTGGTCAACCTCACATTGAATCAACCGAACACGCTGTATTGTGTTGAAGTGCGTTAATTTGTAGAAGTCGCGAATATTCACACACTAATTATTCCGAAATCCGAATTCGAAACTGAATGAATTTTATACCATTCTTCTCAAACTCTACCTTCCGCTTAGGCAAAAAAAAAAAATCAGAACATGCCCTTGAATCTTGATGTAGACCTGAAGAGGCGGAATTTATAACTCTAGATATATTCTAATAAATTGAAAAAAATGAGCGCCACATGGCAAAGCAATAGCAAAAATTTTGCAAAATACCTACCACTAATACAGTAAAAAATCGAAGAATGAGCATTTCAGTGCATTTGTGACTCCAAAACTGATATTTCACATTTTACTCATATTATCAATAAGATGAAACTGTCCAAACAGTTTATATTTTTACTATTGATTCGTACTCAATAAAAACACAAAAATTTATTTGCAATTATGGTAAGTTTGTAATGTGATGAGGTTGATAGGTGAAGATAAAAAAAATTGAAAAACATCAATAAGTAATAACTAAACTGGAATGTATTCCCCTCGTATTCCATTAAAATAACATATTTCACTCAATGATTCTAGCATGGATATTATTCTAATTCAATTTGTGAAAAATCCTTATCACGTTATTGGAGTCAAAATTAATTTTTGCGTTTTGCGAAGCATGAATTGTCCAATCGGTTCGACAATAAGATAACAGTTATCTATGCTTCAGTTATAAGCAAAAATTTCCGAATTAGGTGATTACTTTTGTACCTATTGTAAACGATAAATTGAGTTGTCCACTTCGTTAGGAGTTAAATTGTTTCGCCGTCTACATAAATTTTTATTTATTGAAATGGCTAAAATATGACTTTTACGAAATCAGATTTTTGCTAATCTAGGAATTCGGCGGCCAACTCGATTATTCGACTCGAGTTATGTTGGACTGTCAGAATTAATTGTTAAATTTTTATTATACTTGGGGAAGAAATTAATACAACATTTCAGAGGAGGTCAAGCCTCTCATGCTTACCTTATTTCTGTTTGTGTCTTGGAATTAATTTTTTTGTTTTTTTTTTTTTACAAAAACGCAACGAAACTATACGAATTAACCGTAAAACAGATACCGCTAGAATCGTCGTCATACTACGTAACTCATCCCAAAGTATTCAGGTTTAAAAACCATGATCACTAATCAAATATACGTATAATATACATACATATATACAATCAGTACACAATAAGTATATCCGAACTAAACCCGAACGAAACAATAAGCACATGAGTTTACATCCCGTTACACTTACATATACTTGGAAAACAAAAACTTATTGTTCAAGGTTACCGATTCTAAACCTGGTTCAAAACTATTACTATTTTATTCAAATATCAAAAGAAACTGCAAAAATGACAACTTGAACACTTGAACACGCGTTTTGATAACAATAAAGTGAGAGAGAGTAAGAGAAAGAGAGAGAAAGAGACTCGAAACTTGACCAACTACCAGGATGACTCACCCGCCGTACCCCTTATTCTCTTATCTGAATCTTTTATCTATGTAGATCTCAGATCTCAACATTTAATACCACTTGATTCAGATTTTAAATTTCTCACTGAACGGAAATCTGAAAAATTTATCAAAATATTCTGGTTGTGATTCTAATATCTGCTATTTATTTTACAAAGGGGACACAATGTAAGATGTAAGATTAACATTTTTTGACGATTTCTAGGTTCTCTATCTTCCACCCATTCATTGAACGGTAGTTGAAAAAAACAATCAAGCAACTATTATCTAGTAACTACATTATCTGAACAAAAAAAATATCGAATACGACGATCATAGTAAACGTTTATTATAAGTGCATTTTCGAACTTTTGAAAGCCAACAACACAACATGTAATATAAATTCCACTTTTCTGGCAGTAAGTACTTTCAAATGAAAAAGAACTATTTTCAGCCCTATATAAAATACAATTATGACATCATATTGAATCCAAACAAGATCAAAAATACTTGCATTACTTATTACAAAATAAGTACTTAATCATCAGTGTATTATACGTACTCTAGAAATAGTCGGAGGCCAAAACGAGATGGTTGTTCCGGGCAAAGTATCTTCATTTGACTCTTTATATTTTTGATTGACTTTTTTAATCAACGACTTTTGCAAATATTGGGGATCCTTTTGTAGATCATTAATAGAAGCAAACGAAACAGTTACTCTATTCTAAATTATGGAAAGAAGAAACACAAAATCAGGGAGTATGCCAACAGACTTACAGTACGTAGCTCTTTCAAATAAAGTGCAGTTATAACATTGTTTATATCAATCAACTTACCATTAAACTAAACGGATTCGGAATACTGGGTATAGGCAAATGTTCCAATACTTTGGGTAGAAGAAATTTCACAATAGAGAAATTAGCATCAGCTTTATCAAGCTCCGCATTGTCGTCGGCTTCGTCGTCGTCGTCGTCATCTTCATCGTCATCCGAATCGGAACTATCATCATCGTCGGCTTCATCATCACTGTTACGTTTAGGCTTACCCTTACCATTATTTTGATTTTCTCGTAACATTTCTTCTTCGTCCGGATCAAGTACATTATCGCCTGGTTTATTTTTCTGTTTAACACATTTTGAAGGTGAATAAAAAACGTACATTTATTTAAAAACCTCACATAGCACTGATAAATTTGATACCGACCTGGTGACCAATATCGTTGTCATCTTCTGTATCGTAATTGTCGGTTTCATTTCCATCTCCTTTCTCATCTTCATCTTCCTCATCATCGGAACCATCGTCTTCGTCTTCATCCTCCTCATCACTGTCCTTTCCACGTTCTTGATCTTGATTCTAAATATTAGTGAGCAGCAAAATAAAAGCCAAGCATTAATACGTACTTTCTAAAACTTATTCACGTTTAATAATATTACAAAACATTTCAACAAAACACGTGATATCCTGCTATGGAGAAAATATATTATTACAACTTATATAGACACGAATTATACGTGGGTAGCTTGGTACCTATATACGATAATCTTAGTGATGAAAAATTACCTTTTGCTTATTACCTCCAATCTCACGAACCTAAATTAACATAATAAATGCAGTCTATTTAAGAAAAAAAGGTCGTATAAAATTTCAACTTTGACGAGAAATATATGTACATTATTCATTGAGAATAATTAATTCAAACATTAAAATTTGATATGTTACGTTTCTCTCATCTGTTTAAATTCTATTTCAATGAATGTTTTAAAAAAATCTGCTAATGCAGATAAGTATGTAAAACTCAGAAGGATTATGTACTCACGTCAAAGTTGGTTTCCTCATAAAGCTGTAATAAGTATGTAAAAATTAATTGGCTGATGTACTTGTTTTAAAATTTTACAGTTCATAAATATCTTAATAATACCGACACTTCCAACATGATAGACTGTCAATAGACGATCAAAAATTATATTTAAAGGCAAAGCTCGTCTATGTATACACTAAAGATTCAATTTCAACTTTAATCCATGCGCTGGTAGCAAATTTTTAATTTTTTTCTTACATGATTCTAAATCATTACACTGTAGATATTCATTATATTACTTACAGGAGAATGATGATGATGATGATGATGATGTTGTTCTGATTCAGGGTCTCCTTTCTTTACGGTGTTGTCGGTGTTCCAAAGCCAGTTCTGAATTACAAAATATTTGTAAGTTGGAATTTCAAAATATACGTAGGTATAATTATATTATTGGAATCACTTATTTTTAGAATTACCGGTATGAACTTTCCTGATGGAGAATCATCGCTTTTGAATTGCTGAAAACAATTAATCAATCATCTGAATGAAACATTCATTAATACAGCAATAATGATTTTAAATGATATAAATGTAATTCAGAGAAACTGTCTACTGATTTCAAGATATGTTTGATAACAGGTGAACTCTTAAAATTAATGAACTACAGCCTAAAAAATTAGTAAACGAAGGAACACGACGTAGAGTTTTAAAATTATAAATTACTCGGTTGTCGTGGCCATAACTGACTATCGTCAAATTTTCTAAATAAACAAATAAAAATGCAAAATAATGCGTTGGTAAGTAGAAGTACCTGGTGTTGAGAAGGATGACCTGATTCATGTTCGGGGCCTTCTTCCTAAAAATATACTCATGATAAACAAAAAACCCTAGGCTTTTTTTCCTTTTTAAATATTGAGCAAAATGAATCATAAAGGAAACCTCAGGTTCTTCGTGGTGCGATTTAGATGAAGGCTTATGATCTTCATCCGATTTCCCAAACCAGTCCTGCGTGATAAAATATTCCGTTGCAATCATAGATCATAGAAGTATAAGCGAAACAAGTATGCAGAGAGATTCAAAATATAAAAATAAAATAATCTACCGGGAAAAACTGTTCTGATTTTGACGTATCTCCGTCTTCATGTTCCTGTAACATGAACATTTTTTTTAAATAGAAGAACTAAAAATATAAATAATCTCGAAGTACCTTTTCTGGTGACCCAGAATGTTCTTTATGAGGATGGTGATGATGATGGTTTTCATGCTCCTAGAAATTAAACAACCCAATACAATCGCAATAAAAATTCGTATAGGTAGTATCGAAAACTGCAATAACAAAATAAAATTAGGTAAATCGCTGTCTATAGAAGAAAAGAACCTTGGAATGCGGCTTATGAGATTCCGGTTCTTGATCATTAGCATCATCCCACGACGGGTTCCACTCCTGAATACAAAAAAGGTAAGTAAATCAGCTGAATAATTATTGCAACTAGAAAAAATCTAAATTTTGAAATAAAACTCACCGGCCACTGATTCGAGTCCCCAGGGTTCTCGGCTAATTTTTCAATTTCTTCTAGTTCTTCCTCCAACATTTCCTACATCATTTCAATGATATACTTGGTAAACATATTTGAACAACATTGTAAGTGTAAATTGATAAAACCTCAGGTGTTTCTGGTGTATGCGAATGTTTTTCAGATCCGGAATCGATAGGTCCTTCTCCAGAAGTATTATGCTCGGGGTGGTGCTACAAAAATGATTTCAACTTTTTATACATTAATTTGAATGTTAACGAACAGAAATCTTATTAAATGGTACATAACTCACACTGCCATGAGTGTTTTCAGGTTCATCCTTGGACGTTCCAGAATGGAAAGGATTTTTGAAATTCAATCCATGTAACGGCCAATGCTACAATTTTGATCAGAAATACAAACATGTCAATGTTCGAATGACATAAATGATTATGAAAGGAAGGGTAGACGAATATCTGTCGTATGAATTTTAAATTTTTTTGGCGAAATTAATATACTCAAAATATTATTTCCTTGTAAAACAATATTATCATGTACGTAAAATCAGTAACATATTTAGAATAGAAAAATTAGAAACTGAAAATCATACATCAGAAAGATTTCCGGTGCTTGGTACAGAATCATGGTCGTTTTTAGGAGATTCTGAATCATGATTTTTTTTGCCCCAGGGAAAATTCAGATTCTTTTAACAAAATTATACAAATCGTACATCCGCAAGTTAAAAAAGTTATTGAAATTCAACAAGTAGGTACGAACTAACGTTCCATGCTTCCTTAGCTTGACCTAACTTTTCTCCTGGATTGAATCCACCGAATAAGGGATTTTTCTTTGGATTCTCTTCACCCTGTACAATTTAAAAGAAACTTTATGCTTACATCAGAAAAGAAGCAAAATGTATGATTAAATAAAAAAAATCCATAGTACAAGGAATGGGAAAAAAGTGCCTAACTAAATAAGAAAAATTAAAAACCGAAAATCGTACCTCTCCAAAAAGATCTCCAACGCCTTGAACGGGATCATCGTTATTCGGTGGAGATTCTGAGTCATGATTCTTTTTACCCCATGGTAATTTCAAATTCTTAAGAAAAACGTTATATTAAGCTCTCTTCTAGGTTCGTAAATAAATTAATGCTAAAACAGTCATTAAAATGATTCAACAAAATACAAATATAAACTAACATTCCATGCATCTTTAGCTTGACCTAATTTTTCTCCCGGATTGAATCCGCCGAATAAAGGATTTTTCTTAGGATTCTCTTCACCCTACAGAGTTCAAAAGCAAATTAATTCTTAAAAAATAGAAAAAACAAAATAGGCGAATATAAACAAAAATCAAAAAAGTACCTACGATGACGAATGGAAAAAATGTGCTTATGTAAACAATTATGAATAACTCAAAACAAAATCATACTTACCTCTCCAAAAAGATCCCCAACGCCCTGAACGGGATCATCGTCATTTGCTGGAGATTCTGAGTCATGATTTTTTTTACCCCATGGTAATTTCATATTCTAAGAAAAACAAACACAAATTACATAAAGCTCGTTCTTCTATGTTCGTAAACAAATCACAATACTGAAACAATCATTAAAATGATTCGACAAATACAAACTAACATTCCAAGCATCCTTAGCCTGACCTAATTTTTCTCCAGGATTAAATCCACCGAATAAAGGATTTTTCTGTGGACTCTCTTCACCCTGTAGCGTTTAAAAACAACTTTATAAGCAAAATAAATAAAAACGGAAAAATACACGGTTAGAGAAAAAAAATACGAAAACTGAGGAAGTAGGCGCTTAATTAAATATTAAAAACTAGTATACCTCTCCAAATAGATCTCCGATGCCTTGCACAGGATCGCCGTCATTTGATGGAGATTCTGAGTCGTGATTTTTTTTGCCCCATGGTAATTTCATATTCTTAACAAAAATAAAAATTATATCAAGCTCGCTTCTGCATCCATAAATAGATGTCAAAGCACTGCATAAAAATCAGCCAAAAAAACTAACGTTCCATGCATCCTTAGCTTGACCAAATTTTTCACTGAACGGATTTTTCTTTGGATTCTGTTCACCCTATATCATTTAAAAACAACTTTATAAGAACAATAAATAAAAATGGAAAAATGCACGGTTGGAGAAAAAATACGAAAACTGGGAAAGTTGGTGGTAGTTATACCTCTCCAAATAGATCTCCAATGCCTTGTACAGGATCGTCGTCATTTGATGGGGATTCTGAGTCGTGATTCTTTTTGCCCCACGGTAATTTCATATTCTTTAAAAAAAATTATATCAAGTTCACTTCAACATTTGTAAATGCATGGTAAATTGATGTTAAAGCATTACATAAAAATTAACAAATACAAACTAACGTTCCATGCATCCTTAGCTTGACCTAATTTTTCACCAGGATTGAATCCACCGAATAAAGGATTTTTTTGCGGACTCTCGCCACCCTTACATTAAAAATACGAAATTGATATTTAGAAGGATTGACTTCGAAATCCAAAATGCATAAATCACAATTTAAACAAAAATTACAAGTTAAAAGTAAAAATTTAGATTAAAAAAAAATTATTACATTTACATATGGCAGATAAAACTTTTTCATATCAAAAATTGAATGAGTACGATGATAAAGTACCTAATAAAAAAAATCTCACTTGTGCGTCATCAAACAAGTTCCCAATGCCTAGATCCGATTCTTCATCTTTCTGAAAAAAAAAAGAAATCAGGATGAATATAATTATGCAGGCTCAATGCAGAAGTATACACTTGATAATTCGTGCAATAGATTCAGGTAGGTAGCTAGGTACTTACATTTCCTTTAGCAAACGGATTCTTCCATTCTTTCTACATTAAAAAAAAAATAATAATTTTAGGTGTAGTATTTCACTTTATTAAACTTAATAGAAAATAATTCTGCAACATCTTACAGGTAATTTATCTTTCAGACCCGATAACTGACTTGCAGCAGGTTGAAGTTTACCTTTTACTTTATCCCAAGTAGACTCCTTAAAAAATATAAGAGTTCTCATTTTAGATCATTCATTAGAACTAAGCTTTTTTAAAAATTATTTGCATAAATCATAATAATGAAGTATAGGTAAGTCTATTCGATTTAAATTGAGTCCTGGTTATCATAACAAAAATGTAAACAATATGCTATGAATTAATTAAATTGTTAGAAATTTGCTTGATATCGGATTTTTAGCAATCTGATTGGTTTATAATAAATAATTAAGAGAACTCAATTTAAATTGAACGGAGTAGAAATGGAAAATACTTTCGGTGTTTCGCTTGTTTGCTCTTCATCGTTGGCTGTTCCCTAAAAAGAGGTAAGACAAAAGAATATCAACTTTAATAGGTACATCAATAAAATAAATTTTAAACCAACATCTAAAAAAATTTTAAAAAGTATCAAGAAGATTGGATTATATTTATAAAGAATATTAAATTCAGCAGTTCTCAAACATGGTGCTCATAGGACAAAAGTCAACATTACGTAATGAAAATATCAACACTTCCTTTGAAACTTGAAACTGTACAATACTTAATCATTATCGATCTAAAATATTTGTACCTTAATTTCATGAAATGATTTACTGCGATGATATAAGGTACGACTCAAAGTAAAATTTCTTTAAAAGTTGAAAAAAAAACTAAGAATAGTGTGGCAACAACTTCGTCACAGAAAAACTACAATTCATTGGCCAAATATTCGATTTAAATTTAAACAGTAATTTTCATTTTTATAAACAAACAACAGTTATAATTTCGTTCAAAATGATATAAAAAATTTTGAAAAATTACGCGTGAAGAAAATTTTTAGTGGTTTTTTTTTGTTTTAACATTTTCAACAAATGCAATTCTGGTAATCGAGCATCTAATTGATCTATAAGTTCGATATTAAATAATTCTCAATAAAAATAATTCCACTTAGATCTGTAACATGTTCATTCATTAGGTACCTATCGAAATCATGAAATCATATTCTTATGAACAGGGAATCTTATTAAAAATCGAGCATATCGTACAATGACATCTCTGCAGTAGGTAAGTTTTATCCCTGAAATAATATCCAATCGAATTTACAACGTCATGAATTTCGATAACTCAAGACATCGAGCCAGGCCGATACTTCTTCGACAAGATGAAATTGTACCAGTAGAAGAGCCATCGTTATGTCACAGTCAAACAAGCATTAAAAGACGACTATGGACAGTTATCAAATACATTATATTAATCGCCGCAGTTACTGGCGTATTGTTCATATCGGTAAAATGGAGCTTACCATACCTTCGCCGTATTCGAGCTTCGCGAGGGTGCTATTCCAGTTACGCAAAAACGTACGACTATATTTCATCTGTATTCTCTAAATTACTATCAACTACAAGATACATCAAGAGTGATGTATCTTATCGAAGAAAATTCATGAAATTGACCGACATTAGTTTTAAAAAAAAACTAAATATACTTCGAGCCATCAGCCAGCTACGTTCGCTGACAACCAAGCTTAAAAAAGCTTTCGTTAAAATGTTTTCGTCCAAAGAAACCAACGATATAGATGAAAATAATATCGTATTGAATTTATTTGGTATAATTGAAGTGCGTAAAAATGATCATTACATTCCCAACACTCCCGCTTCGCCTACAATTATCGAACCACAAATCACATGTCGACCATATCGAAATCGCTTGGCAGTATCTTCGTACGATAAAATCAAGGATGTGGTTAAACGTTGGAATAATATTTTGGATATAATGTATTCGATTTAAAGATAACAGTTTTACACCATGTTTTTCGACTTTCAAATGAATAAATTTTTTTTGTAGAGTAAGCATTAATTGTGATTTACATTTACTTACATGATTTGGGTTGGTGGGGTTGATGTATTTGTAAATATCTGATGGATTCACATCTTTCTATAAATAACGAAAATGAAACAACGTTAGGTATTCAGAATTTAGATATCTAGATGAGCGTTTCACCTGTATCAAAAACTGTGTATTTGCGATTTAACATCTTACTTATTATGTACGTACCATTTGATTGTACCAAGAATCCGTGTAAGGAACTGTGTCTCCACCAGGTGTAACACCTCTCGACTGCAATATAATATGGATATTATTCTACTGTGGCTATGGAATTAACCAAACTAGTAGCTAAATGAAACTTGACAAATTTCGTATCTCTTTTGAATAAGTATTAAAATAAAAAAAAAGCTGGGATTTTAAAATATTAAGTATAGATAATAAAAGTACATAGATACCTTTACACCGACGAAGAAAAATCCAAAAATGTACAGCAGCTTGAAATTCATTTCATTAAATCGTTTAGTCCATTACGGACATAATTTTCAAAAAAATAATAATTGACAGTAAATTAAATTACAACGTAAAAAGAGTTCTCATTTCACACTCGATATCAACGCTACTCATGATGAATTAATCACTACAACGTCGTTCAAATATTTGCAAAAAGAATTTTTGAATTTTCATGAGATAGAGTGTTCAACGTATAGATGGGATAATTTGAAAAAACACTTGTTGCCAGATACGTTGCCATAATGATATATGCACTTGTACCTACAATAACGATGTAAGAAAATATTTATACGCTATTGATTACAAACAAAAGCTGGCACTAGGTGAAAAGTAAAATCCATTAATTATAATTTTTTTTTTCAAATACATACGTGTCACTTGATTATGAAAAACGATTTCTTGACAATTACGTACAATATACAGTCATACTGCTTCTGAGAACGTTACGTACGCAATGAAATTAATGCAATTGACATTTACGACATTTAATCAGTACATATCAGCAAAGATTTTATAACGATAATAGGTACTGACGAGATACAATAACTTAATTTTTATTATAGTTCAGGAAAATTTTTCAACCCTTCCGTAATGGTTTTCTAGCCATCAACATAAAATACCGTAAAACAAGTTTAAAACGTTGCGTTTTACTCACGCATTTCTCCAAATATTGATCAGAAACAGAAATTAATGGTAACTAATGACATTAGTAATTCTGCTTTACAAACAACCTAATTAATATAGTCACTGAATAGCTTTCATTCATTGCAGAGCAAAATAGCAATTTCATCTTCTTTTATAAACGATCAACGGAGTTTTTACAACGATCACTGCGTTTCGATTTGAAAGCACATCTTCGAAAAATGGAATTGTAATAATATAATCAAATACATAGCCGAATTACTAATCATCTGAAAAATAATAATGAAACGTTAATTTTTGCTTTACAGCTGCTAACAAGTGGGTCTAAATCGATAAAAAATTTACAATAGATAGACAGGGGATACCATATCAATTACTATTAGATTATTACTTGATGTATTATCGTGTAATCCAATGTAAAGAAGCCGCAAGCTGTAAATTTGACTTTATCATCGAATAATTGCCTTGAAAAATATTTTAGCTAAAAACAAACCATTTCAGGAATTATTTGAAAGAAATGCCGTACAGGCAGGTCTAAAAAAATAGCAAATACCTATTCTAATCGAACCTGGAATTATTTTTTTAGACAATCAAACAGGCAGCAAACAGAATAGCTATTACATACTTACAAATTGATTGATAGGTTCTGAATTCACTTCAAGACGCAATTTCTCCAACATGTAGATGGTATTTTCACCCTACAATTCAAAATTGTACATAAATAAAAGAATTATTGAATTAAATTGAAATAAAAATCTTTTCGTTTAGATGGTCGTAAAATTTTCGTCACAATTCGACTTTTTTCGTTCAACTTGAATTTTGATCCCTAACCGTCGACGTAATTGAGATTCAAAATTTTCACTACCGACACCATCTCCAACACACGTTAATTATTCCTTTCACTTTTTACTCATTTTTATAATATTTTCTATGCAATTAAATCTACTAGTTTAAAGTACGAAACTGAAAACCCCTAGGTCAAAACGATTGAAGAACACAAGCTCCTCCTAATATGAGCTGTTGTTATGCTAGCTTCATATTTTTTATTTTTTGAAACTAAATAACTTGTATGTGAAATATTCACGAATCTATCAACGTAGTTCCAAAATTTCAAACTTACTCCTACGCATAGAAAATCTTACCTCATTCAACATATCGTTGATATTCTTCAATATAAAAACATGCACTGCAAAATGCATAAATTCCCAACAAATTCCATACACATCAAATGCTACCAATTCGGATGTAAATTCGGCAAATAAAATCAGCCCGCGTAAATTTCTAGTCAAGAGGAAAAATGCATACGAAGTTACAGCAGATACAGAATGCAATAATGCGAAACAAAGTTGCCATTTGTAAAGATAATTCTGCATTTTGAATATTTTTTTCAATCTGCGATGGACTCTTCTAACAGCTCTAACCTTATCGAATGCATACAAATCACAAGTTACATTTTGTTGAAAATATTGGCACATGGCGGTCAGTTCTTGATTAATGACAATAAAGTAAAGTCGAACAATATTTAAAATTACCAAAAAATACGACATATCCGCCCAAATAATAAATCGAGCAGAGTAATGCATTGTTAATATCATATACTTCCTTTTCGGTTGGCAGATAAACAGACACACAACATCAAATAAAAAACAACACGATAATAACAAAAATTCATATCTTACGAAACATCGCACATAAAGAAATTCAGAAAAATTGAAACTAGAAAATTGAGACGATAGATTTTCAATTTTATATAAGTTGGAGTTTATTTTAGCTTTTTTTCTATGATGAAATACGCCCGCTGATATTGAAGCAATGGCGCAAAATGTTTCAGATCCAAAAGTGAAAAATAATGCTACGTTGAGGTATATTTGCTGTTTATTGTCTTTCAAATTCATAAGTGCGAGATTTTTAAAATTAATTAAGAACTGTACGATAATATAGAACAAAATAAACCCAACATAACAAATCCGCATTAGACACTTCGCATCACTATTTAATTTGCTAGTATTTAAAGCAAAAAATCCAATTATTGTAGAGACCGGAGATAAAATATCGCGAATAGTTGGTTGATTATTCATAATGTGAGTTTCAACATAGTTTTTCAATTTACTAAAAAATGAGTAGGTAAAACGCGTTAATTTGTGAGAATATACCAAGAGAATGAAAATTTCAAGAGTCATTAAATCGAGTAGTAACTAATGAAACGATAATGATAAAGAGGAGAAAATTTTGTCATATAAAATGTATTACTTAATTAATATAATGTACATAAATTCTTAATTAAAAAAAAACCATCACTTCTGTCGGTTTTTCCACGAAAATAATTACAAAATGTATACATCAACTGAGTTCAGTTTTGAATAGGTTTGATCTTGAAATGTAACCCGATCAATGAAAATACCAAACATTTCAAATCTTGTACTAAATAATAAAAACACCGGAGTCCTTCAGGATCTTTCGTGTGACTAATATCCACTAGCGAACCAATTTTGGATGTCGTAAAGCTGATGTGTTCATCGTTTACAACGATTTCTAGCTCTTGTCGGCCAACACGATCCGGCGGTGGCCATGAAGAGTCGTCTTCTTGCATAATTTCGCTTTCTTGAATTATTCTTTTCAATTCGTCGGTTACAATAGTGTGTACGTAGGCTTCTTTTCGAATGATGGTATCATTTTTGTAGTTGGAATTATTAGCGTACCTTAGTTTACCATCAGGTCTAAATTCAAATTCAAGAAATTCGTGTCCGAATTTACCTTTATGGCCGACGTAGTATCTCAAGTAGAAGTCCGTCATTGTACTATTGATGAAATATTAATCGTGAAACTTCAAAAATTAATTAAAACAACGTACAAACACTTCTTCCGGCGTTATTTTTCGCGTTTATCACATTTTACAAAAAAATTAATTTTTTGTTTGATGATGAGTGGAATCGTTTTTCAATGCCTCAACTTTTTGAAAAATAATATTATTATCAATGCCTCTACATTTTTTCAGTGCTTGCATTTTCTCAGAAAAAAAATACTTTAAAAATTGTTTATTTCAATATTTTTTAGAAAATTAATTAAACAATATTGTTCATTTTTTTATTTCAAGTATTTTTGAAAATTAAAACAACATTGAATAACCTTATTAATTTTCGACAGATGTTTTGGTGCAAAAAATGTCAACACAGTTGATGAACTGGAAAGTGGACGGGGACAGAAGACGGATCATAAGAGATAAATGAAGTGAGAGGAGGAAGACAGAAGAGTATGACAGAGTTTTTAGTATTTCAAAACTTCAACCTCCTTGAAACTCGCAAAATAATTACTGCCTTTCCCTTTCCACATTAAACCCTTAAAGTCGGCTCACTGATGAATAAATTCACTAGGAACACTTGAGATCCTTACCTGTTTCGTTATGTTGACCATTTCGCTTAAAACAATGTAACTTATAATGAAATATGATACGATCCATGACAGCATATATCCATTAAACACAATCCAAGCATCATTAATATGAAATGACGGTATCGAAAACATCAACACATTTTCAGTTATTATTAAGAACGCGTAAGTTGTAATCACAGAAACGATGTAAAAATAAAGTAGACAAAATTGAGTTCTGTATAAAAAATTTTGCTTTCGACATATACTCCTCAAATACTGGTGTACTTGGCAAAGTATTGTAATGGAATAATATACATTACTCTTGAATAATTTTTTCGAAATAGCAGTCAGTTCATTATTAATGGAAATGAAATGAAATCGAACGATTTTCAAAATAAGAAAAAAATAATACATATCTGTCCAAATAATCAACCTTGCTGAGTAATGCATTATAATAATTTTATGGCTGTTTTTTGGTCCATAAATTCCAATACCGACTAAATCAATTAAAAAACATCCGAAAACAAGAGAAAAATAGGGTAAGAACATTTTAAACCACAAAAACTTGGACATGACCTCAAAAATTCGAATTCTAGGCCAAGTATCATTGAGTTTCAATAACTCATGCGAAACTTCAACTTTCTTATCATATTGATATAAACTAACGAAAATTGAGAATACCGCGCACAATGTTTCGGCAGAAAATAAAAAAAATGCCGCGAAAGCTCTTGCCAAATTAATCTTACTTCCGGCAAGATCCAAAACGAAACTGCCCATGTTGTATATGAACTGGGTTATTAAATAAATCAGCACTAATATCCAATACACAACCCACGTATACCGTTGTTTCTTAGTTTCAATATCGAAAGTGTTCAAAGCAAAAAAACGTAACAAATTAGAAATTTGGATGATCATTTCATGAAAAATTCGTTCCTCGGATTTCATTTCAAAAATTTTTAAAATGAAAAAAACATTCGAACTGTTTACACACGTAAGTATAAGAATCAACCTAGCGCCTTCATATTTTTTTACAAGATCCCTCCCCCCAAAATAACTTGTGAATGAAGTCCTTTCTTGTTGTAAGTACCCTAGGTACTCCTGAATATTGAAGTATTACAGCGCGTCAGATGTTCATCAATAAATATTACAAAAATGAAAGTCAAAACAAAATTAATGAACTCTTACCTTCTTCGAAATATTTTTCTTGGTCTTTGCAACTTGTCAACATTTATTTTAATGTTTACACAAAATAATTACTCCCAACAAAAACAAATTACAAGGTCAGTTTTTGTTGTGAATTCTTACTTAGTGCCTACAAGAAAATAAAAAAAAATTGGCCAACGTTAAATTATTACCTTTGGCAACTGGTTTCTCATATGCCACAGCAGGACACTAATCATTTATCTGACGTTCAAAATTTCCAGCAACGATGCTTTCCTCTCAATATACGACGACTTTCTTTACGAAAAACAATGAAAATATGACTTCCATGCATGCAGTTTCAAATGCTCAAAATAACAGCCAATTAAGAATCCATTATTTCGATTCAGTGCAATTAGATTAACGTTAAGTAAAATGATTTCTGGTAAAATTTGACAAATTTTGAATTATAATGTTTTACACCATCACCATCAATTTTGATAAGAGAATACAATTATTAGGCTATTCTGCATTATTTCAAAATCAATACCTAATTCATTTATACTGAAAAACTTGAACTTGAGTACATCAGTTAGAATTCTGACCACCACCGACGACGAATGTGGTGTTCATTTTTCGTGCCTAAGTAGGTACCTTTGTAGAAGTATGCATTTTTTTTTTTTAAATAGATGTCAGAAATACAACGGTTTCCAAATATAACGATAAATATGTAGAAATATTATTCAATTCACAATCAGCCACCTCAGATTGGCGAGAATCAAGTAATACATTTGATAATGATTTCATAATATTTCAAAAAATATACATAAATTTTAAACTATCTACCATGTTTCAAACCTCCTAATCTAATTCACATTTGTAACATTTTTTTAGAACATGCTAATTGTATCGCACACATCGATCTCTCCAAATCATTGCATAATTCATCACCTAAACAATTTCATCCTATACGATAATGAAATGACCAAACCAAAATTTTCAAAAAATAATGCAACATTTTACCATTCACATCTTTTTTAAAAAAACAAATACATACACTTTTTACAAATTTAAGACAGTAAGTAAGTGATCTAGATGAATATACAATCGTATAATTTATTAATATGCCTTCATTACTAGTGAACCTGTCAAAAAACAAATATATTTAACTTGAACATTGAAATTTCGTAGCATTAACAATGTTTAAGTTTTTATCACAGTTTCATACGTAAACTCCTAAATACTTTAACAAAATACTAGGTACCGTAATATATATCTATTAAATTACGATAAACAATAGGAACCTACATTTATATGAACTAATGCAATCCAGAATAAATAAAATAAATTTTTTCAAATCGGTGATCGGCAATCATCTAATTATTTATAATCTTGACGTGCAGTTTTGAAAAATGGAATTGTAACAGAATGATAAGATACATGGAAGAACTACTAATGACCTATAAATATGTAAAATACATGTATTACTATGAGAATCACATAACCGATAGGTAAATCACATAATAAACGATATTATTTACTTGATATATGAGTGTGAAATCTAAAGGAAAAAATCCACAAGCGCTGAACTCAATCTTATCGTCGTAAATTTGCCGTGAAAATATTTTAAGCTGCGAAAAAAACCCATAAAATATTTGAAGTAATAATTATGTACTATAAATACTGTTAATATTGGATAAAATACTCACAAATTTATTCAAGTATTGCTGATCCACTTCAAGTTGTAACTTTTGAATCAATTCGACAGTATTATTTCCCTGTGAACATTCAAAAACAAATCATTAATTTAATCGAAACATAAGTAAGGCGAGGTTGACATTGAATCATAAACAATTGTAACCTGGAAAGATATTCAATCACATTGAAATAAACTATACTTACACATCTATTAAAAATTTGTATATTCAACTCTTTGATTTTGTAGTTTGTACCAATTACCTACTTACTTTCGTAACGCAATATTCAAAATAAACACTATTTTCAATCGAGAATAGCAAAGTCATAGCCAAGTTGAACTAAAGAATAAAACCTATCATTAAACCATAAGACTTAAAAAGTCTCTCCGCAATTTCAAAATAATTAAGCACTGGTACGTAAATTAGTGATTCAATATAAACAAAATGAATCAGCTCAGATATGAAATGAAAGTAAAAAAAGATCACAATCAATATTAGTTTATGTGTAATGCCTACGTAGAAAACCAGTATGCAATTGTATCAACCTAAGGAATATTAACGGCAAACTGAATAGGCAACCGATCAACATTATAAATATGCGAGTATTGTTTTATGTGATTGTCAACCTATACACGGTTCAAATTTATAACCTAGAATCAAATAAAAAAGGATACCTTGAACTTATAGTTAAATCTAACTCATCTCACCTCTTCAACAACTTTGGTAATATTGTTCAATACAAAGCAGGTGAACGAATAATAAAGCGCAGTCCACGCACCGTAATATACGTATGCGGCCATTATAGGTACATCATTTTTCATAACGAAATAAATAACACTAGCGAATATGATTACGTACAACAAAATAGTTGTAATAGACACAACAAAATAAGTCAACCAAAGTAATTGCAAATTATACGAGCCGTTGTGAATTTTACAAACATTTCTTAAAGATTTGTGAATTTTGGTTAATTTCTTCAATTTCAAATACCCATTTATTTTGGAATCGTATCGAAACTTTTTCAATATTATTACCTCGTTATTGATACGTTTAAAATGGAAATGAATAATTTTCAATACAGCCAAAAAATAAAATACATCGAACCACGATATTAACCGAGCCGAATATCTCAACATTAACACAGTTCTTAGACGTATCGGATCATATCTTATTTGAAAAAACAAATCGCTCAAAAAGAAGAACGTCATAATACCCGAGAATACGAAAATACGCGAATACCATCGAAATTTCGAATATTCGACCCTCATGTCTAATAGAAAAAACTTATCTTCGATTTTGAATAATTTCAAAATAACTTTTCTCTTTTTATCGCTAGATCTAAGAGCCATGTATAATGAAGTGAAAGCACACATCACTTCGGAGATACTGGTTGTGATTAAGCTGAGGAGCATCGAGAATCCCGAATCTCTTGGGCTGAGGGACTTCAATAATTCGATCATGTTGATGAAATATTGCGCTACTAGATAGATCATCAGTAGTATCGTATAAAACGGCCATAGCGCAGATTTCTGAAGAGAATCCATGTTAAATATGTTTAAACCGACGATACGTAACATGTTTAAAATTGGAAATAAGACAACGCGTAAGTTTTGAGTCATTTTACGAACGCCACAAGCCACTTAGTTGCTTTGTAACTATGGCATTGTTAGGAGGATAGATGAATGAAGGTAAATTATAAATTTAAATTGCTCGTAAAAGCTGTCATTTTTAAAGTTTCAAGTTCAAATGTGATGTGTTGGAGTAGTTATTTTATTTTTTGTTTGCTTCTATAGTTACGTTAATCCTGTTTATTAATGAATTCATTAAAATGATATTTATAATTACTCCCGTTATCTTCGAAATGTTCGTTATTATCTTACTAATAAGAGTGTTCTAATCGATTAAAAATAATAGCAATCAAATATTAATAATACGACAACAATCATTAATAATTAATTAAGATAGTTAAATTTTAATTAAAGATTTTGTCTGATTATAAAATTGTCGTTCAAAAAATTCTCAAAATATCAAGACATTAATTTACTGCGAAGGCATATACGTCACAGCTTATTTTAAAACTTGAGTAGGTACTTGTGAGAAGTGGGTACTTTTTAAACTATCTTGAATTGAAATTGAATGTAAGAATTATTTCAACTCGCCAATAACTGAAGCAATAAGTATCTGAGTTATACGTAGGTACCTAAAGAAATATAATATTTACATGTGAATTCCGTGAAAATTACTCACTAATCATATTGAAATTTAAAAAAAAAATCCTAGAAACCTACATCAGACTTTGTTTCTATGTCTAGATCTAGAATCAAAATCTTACCTCACGAATTGTATCTACAATAGAATTCAAAAACGCGTAACAAAACGAATAATACGAAATTATCCAATACACGAAGTAAAAATAACCAGCTAAAATTGTGGATTCTTCGTTGGGATGCTCTAGTTTAGAAAGGTATTTCATCAAGCAAAAGTACCACATCATAGTGATCATAGAAGTAAGGCAAATGCTCAAAAAGGTTAACGGAAATTTATACAAGGTACTGTGCATTTCACAGATTTTTCCCAACGAATTATGAGCTCTAGTGATAATTTTCATTCTAGCATCAAATCGTTTACAAGAGCATAGTTTCTTCTCAAACAATTTTGCGTTATAAATCAAATCATCGTTGATAGATTTAAAATATCCATGAATTATTTTCAAAACAGCCATAAAATAACTAATATTCGCCCAGCCTATAGCCAAGGCAGAATACCTCAACGATAATATTGAAACGGAAAACGTCGATCCACGATAACTCAGCTGAATAAAATCTACCACGCAACAACATGAAAAATGCGCTACTGAAAGTAAAATCTTCGAATACAATTTACTTTTTGAATATACAACTTTAATATTGATTTCTTTCAAATTCTTTTCTATTTCGAATAAAAGTAATAGTATTTTCATTTTTTTATCGTATTGTTTAAAATTTATCAGCAGGGAAGAAGCCGTGGTTAACATTGCAGTTATGGATGATGTAGCCAAACTCATGCCTTTTGAAACACCATCTTTGTCAGCAGCGTAAAATCGTATAATGAATATACCGTTCAACGAATATTGAAAAAAATAAATAAATATTATTATTGACGAATAATAAGTCCAGAAAATTGATCTATCTTTAGTTTTCAAATCAAATATGGTTAAACCAGCAATTCGCGAAACGAATAAAACCGGGTTTAAAATTATCTGCGAATCGTATTTCTCCAAGCTCATCGCGTAAGAACCATTAACTAACTAATGGTCCAACTTCAAAATTTGATACGTCAAAATAATAAATGAGTGTAATGTTTACTCAATCAATTTTCGTGAAATTAAGTAATGCATAAGTAGCACGATAAAGTGAAAATAAGGTACGTAGGTATAACTAAGTGCGGTCAACTCATTAAGTATATACTTATCAAGTAATTTTCGTGACTTAAAACTACCGGTACCTACATTCAAACTCTTACCTCACGAGCTGTATCTACAATTGAAATCAAAAACGCGTAACAAAACGAATAATACGAAATTATCCAATACACGAAGTAAAAATAACCGGCTAAAATTGTGGATTCTTCGCTAGGATGTTCCAGTTTAGAAACGTACTTCATCAAGCAAAAATACCACATGGTGGTGATCACAGAAGTAAGAAAAATGCTCAAAAAGGTCAACGGAAATTTATACAATGTACCGTGCATTTCGCAGATTTTTCCCAGCGAATTATGGGCTTTGGTGATAATTTTTATTCTAGCATCAAATCGCTTGCAAGAGCATAGTTTCTTTTCTAACAATTTTGCGTTATAAATCAAATCATCGTTGATAGATTTATAATATCCATGAATTATTTTCAAAACAGCCATAAAATAACTAATATTCGCCCAGCCTATAGCCAAGGCGGAATATCTCAAAGATAATATTGAAATTGAAAACGCTGACCCATGATAACTCAGCTGAATAAAATCCACCACACAACAACATGAAAAATATGCTGCTGAAAGTAAAATCTTCAAATACCATTTACTTTTCGAATGTACAACTTTAACGTTGATTTCTTTCAAATTCTTTTCTATTTCGAATAAAAGTAACAATGCTTTCATCTTTTTATCGTATTGTTTAAAATTTATCAACAAGGAAGAAGCCGTGGTTAACATTTCAGTTATGGATGATGTAGCCAAACTCATGCCTTTTGAAACACCATCTTTGTCGGCAGCGAAATATCGTATAATGAATACACCGTTCAACGAATATTGAAAAAAATAAATAATGATTATTATCGAAGAATAATAAGTCCAGAAAATTGATTTTTCTTCAGTTTTTAAGTCAAATATGGTTAAACCAGCGATTCGCGAAACAAACAAAACTGGGTGCAAAATTGTACTAGAATCATATTTCTCCAAGCTCATCGCGTAAGCATCATCAACTAAGTAATGGCTCAATTTCAAAATTGGATACTTTAAAATAATAGATGAGTGTAATGTTCACTCAATCAATTTTCATGAAATTAAGTAATGTATAAGTACGCCGATAAAGTTAAAATAAAGTAAGATGTCAATTCAAAATGTAACAATTACGTGACTATAATTAAGTGTGGTCTGTTCATTAAGTATCATCTACTTATCAATTAATTTCTCTAACCTAAAACTAGCCATATAACTGTCTGTACAACCAAACTCTTACCTCACGAACTGTACCAACAATAGAATTCAAAAACGCGTAACAAAACGAATAATAGGTTACTATCCAATACAAGAAAAAAAGATAACTAGCCAAAATTGTCGATTTTTCGTTTGGATGTTCTAGTTTGGAAATATACTTCATTAAGAAAAAGTACCACATTGTGGTAATCACAGAAGTTAGAAACATACATAAAAAAGTCAATGGAAATTTATATAATGTCCCGTGCATTTTACAGATTTTTCTCAACGAATTATGCGTTGTAGTGATAATTTTAATTCTATCACTAAATCGTTTACCAAAGCATAATTTTCTTTCTAATAATTTCACGTTATTAATCAAATCATCGTTGATAGATTTATAATATCCGTGAACTATTTTCAAAACAGCTATAAAATAACCAATATTTATCCAGCCTACAGCCAAAGCAGTATATCTCAACGATAGTATCGAAATTGTAAATGCTGTTCCGCCATCATTCAGCTGCGTACAGTCGACTATGCAACAACATAAGAAATACCCAACTGAAAGTAAAATCTCCGAATACCATTTACATTTCGAGTACATTACTCTGATATTGATTTCTTTCAAGTTGTTTTCTATTTCGAATAAAAGTAATAATATTTTCATCTTTTTATCATACTGTTTGAAATTTATCAACAACGAAGAAGCAGTGGTTAGCATTTCGGTAATCGAAGATGTAGCTAAACTCATCCCTTTCGAGACACCATCTTTGTCAGCAGCAAAAAATCGTATGATAAAAATACCATTCAACGAATATTGGAAAAGATAAGCAAAGATGATGAATGAAGAATAGTATGTCCAAAAGATCGATTTGTCTTCGGTTTTCAAATCAAATATACTCAAACCAAAGATTCGCGAAAAGAACAAAACCGGGTCTAAAATTATCCGCGAATCGTATTTCTCCAAGCACATCGCGTAAGAATTAATAATAAGTAACTAATGGGGTTGAATTTAACATTTTTCTACGTTAAAAGAATAGACAGGTAGATGTTTACTAGTACAAATTTTATGAAGTAGAGATCGGAATATCGTAAAAATGTCAAAACTAATTCGTAATTATGTAGTAAAAGCGTCCTCCAATTAATCAGTCAACTTTAAATTGTCAAAACAAAAGAAATGATAATGTAATCACTAATTAGGTTTAACACTCAATCAGACATTCAGAGAACAAAGACAGACCTCACTCAGCACTCTAAACCTCAATTTTAATCGTCAAATGAGTGAAGAGTTTTAAAAATCTTCATCCTGCAAAGAATGTGTAATTTTTCGTAGTTCCCATGACTCCAAAAAGCAGAATTACAGAATACCGGGAAAAACCACGTTGGTCGAAAGGATGTGATAAGTTGAAGTATCATTTCTTCAATCTTCAAAACGGTAAAATTTATCTTTTTTTTTTTTGAATAAAGATTTGGATATAAAATACAAAACTTTTTAAATTTTGCAACTTTCAATTTTTATGAAATGAATTCAAAGATAATGTTAAACCTCATATCTTACTATACATTTTCGTTACGGTCCTTTGATTTCATTTGCTAACATCTTATCACAACTCCACTTCATATTAATCAGTTTCAAAAAATGAAATAAGCAAAAACTGAGATTGCTTAAACAATAATCTTAGGTTTAAAAAATGAAACAACAAGAGCTGAATAAATTAATCGTATTTATGCTGTGTCTTTAATGGGGTTGACCGGTCTCTGAAATTTGCTACTCCGAGTCTTGATGCTCGAGTCCTTGGAAATTGTGACTTCGAGTCATCATGTAGCGAGTCACTCACCAGAAAGACTCCAAGTCTTTGGTGAGTACGAGTCTGTTGAGAACCTTTTTCTCCAGAGTCTTTTAATGATTTTTTTTTCTTCAATCAACAATAACTTACAACGTATTTTTAAACATACAAGATATTGAAAGCGAAATCTGTATCGTATTGCCAATTGAACTAACAGACGAAACCTTAAAAAAGGAAAATGGTTATCTTTCGCAATAAGATTTCAACTTGGAAAGTTACAAGTAAAGAGGGATACAGGAAATAGCATTTAAAACTTTTGAAAGCTACGCATTTTTCCTTTTTCTAATAGTGGAGAAAAAAATTGTCCAATGTTAATAATTTAATATATATACATATATTTGTGAACTGCACTAGAACTTCAAGACTGATGAAAGAGTAAAAAATTCCCACTCAATGGGGCTATTTGAAAAAAACATGAGTGTAAACTGCAGATGTGCAGAATTCCAGAATCCAGACAGATAATACCAAAAATTGATAAGCATTGTTGAAACTAGCAAAGGACATATCCGGAGCACCTGCTGAATGTACATCATAAATTTCAGTTCACTAGGGCAATTTAGGATGGAGTTATGCGAGTAAACGCTTCATTTCAATGTCCAAAAGAAGAAAATCCGTCACATCTCTCCTCCTCATCGATGTTGAAGTCCGATCTTTGGATATGATGTACAACTTTTGATTTTTTATCGAGTGATGTAAAAATAAATGATTTTTGCAATTTTTAAAAAGCAAAACCCCTTAAACCGAATTTCAAAATATCTGAATTTTGATTCAAGGTCATGTTCACTCTTATATTCATCTAATCTGTCGCCATGCTCGTCAATCAAAATCTCTTGACTGAATTTGAGCAGTTTTAATGTACATTGAGCCAAGTAACTGATTTTATTTGTCATAAAACCACAAAATGAATAACATTGAAAATCTAATGCAGCCAAAAATGATTTCAGTCTTTTAGAACTCTGTATAGAATTTTGTTGCATTACACCCTTCACCATGAACATTTATATCGCAAAAGCTTGTTTTTATTTGACAATATGAATATGACAGAAGCAATTAAAATACCAAAATGATTTTTTTCCCTTCATCACCATTGTAAGTATTTCACTTTTATCAAAGATTTCATTCTTCAACAAAATTTTCATTGTCGCGGAGTGAACGAGTGAATTGAATTAACAAGATACAAGAACAACCGATACAGAAGAAACCAAAAAATTCACGATTTTTTTTTACTTCCAATACATATAAATGTAAACCACTCGCAACAGACTTTGCAAAAAAAAAAAAAAAAAAAAAAAAAATTGGGA
>FIZR01032168.1:0-24048 GCA_900060175.1 Ferrisia virgata | reverse complement strand
CTGAAACCATAATTTTTTCTTTTTTTTTTTTTTTTTTTTTTTTTTAGTTTGCTTCTCGCATAACTCCTTTCCAAATTGAGTTTTAGTGTAAGTCCCAGATGTGCTTTTTAGAGATGTAGACTGTTCAGCCACATCACAATCTCCTTACCCTCAGTAATGATTAGGAATAAACTAAAATTTCAACTTTCAGTTTCAACTTACAAAGATACAAGTAAAGATGGTTGGAGAAAATGGCATTTGAAAGCTATTCTCTTCCTGTTTGTAATCGTGGAGAAAAAAGTTGTCTAATATTATATATTTGTAAGGTCTGTGGTGCACTGGGAGCGATGAAAGAGCAAAACATATCCACTCAATGGGGCTATTTGAGAAAAACATAAGTGTAGAATTCCAGAATCCAGTTAAAACCAAAATTTGATAAAAACTGGTTAAAACTTGTAAAAGGCATATCCGGGGCACCTTCTTAAGGGGCATAACAAATTTAAGCCCACTAGGACAATTAGGAGATGGAGTTATGTGAATAATTCCTTTTTTTTTCTTTTTTTTTCAAAGTATAAAAGCAGAAAACTTGCTACATCTTCATTTATCCCTTCCTAATCGATGTAGAAAGCTAATTTTTGGAAATTTTCCAAGTGATGAATATGGAATTGAAAGTATGCATTGTCAAAGAGCCTTTTTCACAGAGAAGTGAAAGAGTGAAGTGAATCAACAATTGACAAGACACAAGAACAATGCATGAGAAACAAAAAAATTCGTGTTTTTATTTACTTCCAATGCAAACGACTCACGGCAGACTAGACAAAAAAATAAAAATACTGAGACTCACAGCAGAGACTCGCTTTCGTTGAATGGCTCGTTCAATGTAGACTGGGAATCGTAAAAATTGAGCCTCTTAAAAAAAGGAGACTCAAGAGTCCTTTCAGAGACCTCTTTTCTGAGCAGACCCTGATCAACCCTGGTTATAAACCCTTCACAGTAGTCTCCTAGAAGCTCAGCGCAACTATTCCACCATTTCATGCACGCTTCAAAGCACCCCCCCCCCCAGATCGCTCTGAAGATAGGTCTCTCAGAAGGCGTGTTGTAGCATTTTGGACCTCCTTAACATCATCATAACGGTTCCCCTTAAGGTAGGATTTCAATTGAGGGAATAGAAAGAAATCAAACGGAGTCAGATTTGGGCTGTATGGCAGATGTGGAAGCGTGGTGATGCCTTTCTCAATCAAATGATCACGAACAATGAACTAAAAATGTGCTGACGCATTGTCATAATGCGGGACCCATTCATACTGGGCGAGATCGAGCCGGCTGAGTAACAGAATAGATTGCAATCACCCTCTAGAACTTCGATGTAGAATGCTGCATTGACTGTCTGACCAGCTGGTGCACACCCCTGGTGAACAACACCGTTGATGTCGAACAAAGCAATGAGAAGAGATTTCACCATGCAATTGGATTTCAACATTTGCGCTTTTGTTGGACATCTATTCTCCTTTTCAATGGCCAGTATACTCTGTCGCTTGGTCTCAGGATTGTATTCGAACAGCCAACTCTCATCGCCAGTGATAACACTCAACATCTAGCTCATTCTCTTTGCATGAATTCGATTCAATTCTCAGGCGCTTCTGTTCTGCAATGAGCACTTTAGGAGCCATTTTAGCGCACAGCTTTCGCATCTCTAAACTCACTTGCAACATTGTCCGAATGGTTTCTTTGTTGATGTTCAGCTCCTGCGTTAAAATCCTGATGCTGGCACGGTGGTCTTCCGTCATAAATGGATCGCAACTGAGCGAGTTTTGGTGAGATGTGAGAGGTGTATGGGCGACCCTCTCACGGATCTTCCTCGGTTGGGACGTGCTAGGTTCACAAAGTTTCAGTCGAAAAGTTGATTAAAGAATCAATCGTTCACTATACGTTCATCTCCACGATTCATTTCCTTTCTTCAAAATTTTCTCCAACTAAATATAATTTTAGTCGCTGGTTACGTAAGTCTTTCGAAATGGTTTACTTTCTGAATTGATTAAACTTGACGATAAAAGTTTTTTAAAAATATGTACCAACAATTTATGAAAAATGAAACAAAGCCCTTGACGCAGGCACAGAAGACACATCGCAAAAGATATAAAAAACAAATAACACATCAAGTTAGCTTGAAATTAAATGAGAGCAAAATTATTAAAATCAAAAATTAAACAAATTACATCAAAACTTGACTCGAGAAATGAAAATTAAAAGCACCGATAATCACTGGAAAATGTCAGTTTCTTTGTGTAATTTTACTTCAGTTTTTTTGGTTTGGGTAAATCCAATACAGTATCATTTGGATTTAATAACAAAGGAATGTTTTCATCATATTCCATGCAATTATTCATGTGTTTTTTACGTATCATAGTTGGATTTCCAGGATTCGGACTTGAAAGAAAGAATTGATCATTTACACACTAAGCCCAATGAAGCTGGTGCTGGAACAACAGTATCTGGTTGACTATCTCTGAAAAAAAAAAAAGACTCCGGAGTCTCATTTCTAGTCAACTCGGGAGTCTCCGAGTCCTTTCGGAGTAGATTCTGATCAAGCCTGTACAGAACTTCAAGTTTTTGTAGAATTTCGGCTGGTTTTTTGCCAGATTTCGCGAAATTTTAATTACAGTACGTTGTCCTCGAATCACGTCCTCCATTTTCATGACATGGCACTTGATGGAGGTATTTTCAAAAACTCATAAAACACAATCAAAACGAGACGCTCGCATGAAATTTTGCAAGCTACTGAAGAATCTAGGATCCAGTACTCCCCTTTCAAAAGAGACCAAAACGGAACCGCGCAGTGTTACCACTACACAATCCGGAGCAAAATTCCCGGAACTTAATTGCCACACCTCATATGTACTTTTACGTGTAACCGACTATTAATAACTTACTTCGATCTCTTTAATTTTGCTAAGTACAACCTTCGGAAATTCATCCATTATTGGTTTCACATCATCGTTAATATGATTAGAACAATCAGCCATTTTCCCTTTAACGGTACACTTCACTGTATGAACCTTCAGGGGTGATATTTTGCAATTTATCCACACCAACATCAACTCTATCAGAAGAATTCGCAAAAATACGCCTATAAATTGAAAATTGTACGTATTACAGGGAAAAAACACACGGAAGTGAAACAGGTATAAGTTAATATTGCACCTAAAATAATAACCCTATTACTCATGGAAGCTAAAATAACCAGATATTTTGTTCGTTTGGTTGGCGGTAATAAAGCAATCGGATATTTTGAAAGATTAATTATTATTAAATTAAAAAATTGTACGGTTTTATAACGTTTTTAAAATCAAGACATTTAAAACAAAATTAAAATTTGATAAGATATGTTTCTTTTTTTGGACGAGTGATAACATTTTGAAGGCCACATATTTTTATGAATTAAGAGAATCGAAAAATTAACATTTCACCGTCCTAAAAATTAAAAAATTTTATAAAAATAGATTTTTTTTGGAATTTTTTAGTAAGTACGAATGTTTTACTAATGCAAACCTCGGTGCACACAATTTTTTGTGAGTTTTTTTATTTTTTTCAGTGCCTGATACGTTTTTTAACCGATGGCTTAAACCAGCCCTGTTACAAGATTGTTCCGGGGGGGGGGGGGGGGGGGGGGGGATGTCCCAACCGTGGTGCCGCTGTTTTAGAACTAGATCCGAATTTTCCGATGTCCACAAATACTAGAGTTGAATTGTTTTATGAAAAAATACGTGTGCCTGAACGAAGCAAGGAGAAAAATTTTAGATCAAGGATGTAATGCTGAAATTAAATTTTTCAAATTTACAGGATCAATCTCAACAATCACTATTGACTTATTGGCAAATTTTTTAAAAACGTTTAAAATCTTCGAAAATTAGGTAAAAAAATTGAGTAAGATGGATAAAAGTGAAGAAAATTAATCGAAAATCACGAAAAAATATTAGAAAATGGATGAAAATTTACCTCAATTATGAAAAAAATGGTTTAAAATCATAGAAAATTGTTTTAAAATTTGATAAAAATGGATAAACAGAGCAAAATATTGATCAAGTCGTGAAAAAATGTAAGAAATGGATGAAAATTGAATTAAAATAAAAAAATTTGAAAAAAAATGGATAAAAATTGCAAAAAAAGTGATCAAAAATGAAGAAAAATTGTTGAAAAGTCGGTAACAATTAAACTAAGTTACTAAGAAAAAAAATCGAAAAAAATCATCTAAAATTAGCTAAAAATTTGAAAAAAAATGGGTAAAGAGCATCAAAAATTTTTAAAATGTTGAAAATTGAGTAAAAAATGCCGAACATAAAGCAAAAATCAAGGAGAAATATTAAAAAGTGGATAAAAACTGAACTATATAAAACAAAATCGTTAAAAATCATAGAAAATTGAATACAATTTTTGAAAAAATAAATCAAAACTTCAAAAAATTTATCAAAAATTACGAAAAAATTTTGAAAATTGGGTGAAAATTACATAAAAATTTGACACCACGAGAAAAAAGAGCAAAAAAGTGATAAAAAACCATGAAAAAATGTTGAAAATGAGTGAAAGTTGAACTAAAATATGAAAAAAAACGTTGAAAATCATAGAAAATTAGACGAAAATTTGGAAAAAAATAATGATAAAAACACCAAAGCATGGATTACAAATCATGAAAAAATGTTGAATACGGGTGAAAAATTTGATAAAATTTTTTCAAAAAGGAGAAAAAAGTGCAAAAAATTGATCAAAACTCATGACAAATTCAGCACTCTTGAAAATCAGAAAAGAACAAAACTGAGCCAGATCCAATTGACTCCATAATTCTTCAAAAAATGATAAAACATATTTTTTTTCGCATTTTCACAATAAAACCAACTCTACAAAATATGTGGTTTTTTTTTTTCATTTTTGCATGGGCTTTAGTAAATTCTGAAAAGCGAAAAAAATTGTGATTTTGTAATCTACAATGACACATTGTGATCGTCAAAGAGTTGGAAGCAAAAATCGATCTTATTCAAAATTTTGAGATTTTAAAACAATGAAGGGGAGGGGGAAGCTGGAGGGTTAAGTTAAGAACCTAAAATCCAAATTACATACGTGCATACCACGTTTACTTCACGCCATTTGCAATTTTTTTCACTACTCTCTCCCGCTTCTTTCAGCATTGATTCAAAGGGCTCCAGAAATTTTCAGTTTACAAGAAAAAAAAAACACTTTTGGCCAGACCAGGGTGATATTGAAACTAAATGATAATACTGCCCAGTTAATTCATACAACATACGAAATTGCTGCTCTCTAGGTCAATTATAGAAGCTATCCTAACGTTGAATTGATTTTTTTCAGGATCAAAAGGTCGAAAAAACTGGGTTTCTTGATTTGCTAATTGGTTTAATCAGTCGATTTTCTGGTATTTTATGCAACTTGCACGTTGAACAAGTTGAGCACCTTTCTATTTTTTATCGATTATTTTTTCGAATCCAATTTTTTTTGCAATTTTCCAAGTCTCTCCCCCTTCCCTCCTCCCTGATTTTCATTTCCATCGTAACTAGTTTCTGATCCAAAGCTGTACCCACTCTTCTCACTCAAGTCTAACCGATTTCAGTAAAATACTGGAATTTCATTCATTGAGTAAAAAAAGTTTGTGCTCTGCGATGCCTTTTATGAAGAAACTTCCTAAAAAAATGCACATCTTAAAACCTACTAAATCTAGATACCAAATTTAAACCTTCCAACTTAATTTAGAGACGAGGGAGATATGCGAGGGATAAACCAGCAAATTGGTAAGTACTACGAGAAAAAAATACTTTTCGAGACTGTGAGAGGCTGAAAGGGAGCTGAAAAGACGGAACTGCAAAAAGACATTGTTAAGGACACCTGCTGAATTTATCCAGTGGCGTAGCCAAGAGGGTTTTTGGAGATGGGAATCCCCCCTATCGCCCCTTCTAACTGATGTACGAAGCTGAAATTTGAGTATAATGTACAACTTTCGAATCTCTATCAATCGATTCGAAAACTGACAATTTTTGCAATTTTAGTCTCAACACTTGCTCCCCCAAATTTGAGCATAATCGAATTTGAACCCAAGACCATCCCCACTATTATACATGAAATCGGCCGCTAATGAGAGAGCCTATTGGTTAAATTTCAGTAATATTTGGTAGGTAGTTAGGTAGGCACGGAGCCGAATAAACGATTTTAATCTTTGGGATAAAAAAATGAATGAAAAATGAAAGTAAATATTTGGCATGCCGAAAAATAATGTTGATGATGCTCTAGTACTGCAAAATGGATTTTGTGAGGGGCCATACATCGTAATAGGTTGATTTTTGTTGATAATATGACATGATAAATTCGGCCAAAAATCAACACATCAGCAGTGAAGCTAGCCGATGAAACTGCTCTGTTATCTCATCCAGACAACTTACCGCCCAAGTAGAACGCATTGATGCTGATCATCTGGAAACCATAGACACAGCCAAGTACAAGTTCATTCTTCTTCCAGATCAGCTTCATAGCATTCCTCTTCCAAGCCAAGTTCACCATCACAAAACGAGATTGGTCTAGCTTAAAATAATTAAAAAATTGACAATAATAACTTTACATCTATCGTCATCATTGAAGAAAATATCTGAAAATTTAGGTCTGGTTACTCACCAGCATCTGTGTCAGCGACTTCAGATTCGCCACCACTACGCCTGAAACGATTCACCACGTATTCGTTTAGAAAATAACCGATCGGAAATAAGAGCGAGAAGCATATAGCGTAAAGTATAAATTCCGTTATTGTAATGCCGCCAGGTCTCGTAGATTCACAATCCTGGCGCAATTTCAATTCTTCGGCGTTGAAATTGGTCGCATTAGGACATTTTGTATATCCTATCTGCATTCCGGCCGCACCTTCGGCTAAAATACAAAAAAAAAAAAAAAAAATACGCGATCAGCGATACAGATAAAACGTCGTTCAGCATTTTATTCTACTTACTGTATACTCCGCACGTGAAGAAAGTATCGATTTCGAATTTTTTCATCCAATTATAAAGTCTGAAACAATGGCATTTATTATCGAGCTTTAAAAATTCGCTATCTTTATTCTGTTTCATTTTAAACATCCATAGATGGCAATACGGTGCTATTAGTTTAACGTCGATTCTAGTAATAGGATTGTTATCCAGAGTAATTGTCTCCAACGGGGCGGTTACGTTAAGCAGCGGAAAATCTAGTAGATCGTTATCGGCAACGTCTAAATCTTTCAAATTCACTAAGCGTAGAGTATTTGAAAGATTAGTCAAGCCTATCCTGACAGCTTGTAGTATTCTCAAATTCTTCGGCCAATTATAGTCCGGATTCGTAGACGGATGGTAACTAACGTTATCCATTCTTAATTCCAACAACTGGCTTAGTTTTGAAAACGCATCTTGGTCGAATTCTATCGGTTTGTTTTTACCTCGAATATTGTACAATTCGAGTCTTTTCAATTTGTCGTAGTTGTCGAACACTTGGGCACTAATTTCTCCGGAATTTAAAGCCAGCCGATCTAGAACCAGATTCTGCGAAATATAAATGTCGATATTACACATACGCGTAGGTAGGTTGGTCCGGTATGAAAATGCCACAGTCGATAATACGATTACTTACTTCTATTTGGTTGGGCAGATCTCGCGGAATAGTTCTCATGTCAGGTAAATTGGAACACTGGACACTTGTGGTGCCATGTTTGGTTAACTTGTTAACACACTCAGTGGATTCTCCACAATGCACATCTTCCCATAGCGTCGATATGAATACGATACCTGTACAAGGTAGGGCGAAACTAACACCGTTAATAACACGTTGGTGAAAGGAAATATTTAAAATACTCCAATGCTTATAAATGAAAATGATCTCTAAATATTACAGATCGCCTTTTAATTACCTTATTTCGCATGTATATTATCAAAATTGCCTACCTGCAATCAATGCTATCGATTTATTGTCCATATCAACACTTTCATTTCGTTGAAAGTGCATCAAATGTAAATTTGAAACGCCATCTGAGTCTGGGGAATTTATGTACCGCCTTCACTTTGTGCAGGAATTAATTTAGGATACCTATGTACTATCGAACCATCGAGTATCGTTTCAGTTTACATTGATAACCACCAGATTACCTGCAAAAAAGGTAACGTGTTTTTTCATGAGTAGTATCCAATGGCCATATATTTTTCAAAAACTCAAAAAAAATATTTTCCACTCTTCGACCATGTAATTGATATTATAATAGCCTGCTCGTTCAATGTTGAGATTTTCTCTAAACATCTACAGCCAAGAAAATACATAAGTATTTTTTCTGCGCATGCGCTAAGCTGATACTGATAAATTACCACCTACCTCTGCATCTAGTTTAGTCATTTACTGTATTTTTGCCGCAGGAACCAACAACCAAGATACGAACCAAATCAACTGATAATACTAGTATTTCACACATGCGCAATATTGATTGATTTACTACCTTTATCGTAGAATGGAATAGATCTTTTCAGAATTTTTTACTACCTACGTGCTCTGTAAAGTAAAGCAGTCTATTATAATATAAGCTACATGGTCGAAGTTTACAACCAAGGAAATACAAGTATCTTTACGGCGCATGCGCTGGGCTGGTACAACTGAACTACTACCTACATCTGCACCTAGTTTAGTCATTTGCTGTATTTTCGTCGCGGGAATCGAAAGGAACCAGGAACCAACAATCAAGCAATTAACCAAATCAACTGATAATACCAGTATTTTACGCATGCGCAATATTGATTTATTTACTACCTTTGTTGTAAAATGGAATAGATGGGAGAATTTTTTGCTACACGCTCTGTAAAGTAAAGCAGTCTATTATAATATAAGCTACATGATCGAAGTATACAAACAAGGAAATATAAGTATCTTTGCGGCGCATGCGCTGGGCTGGTACAGCTGAACTACCACCTACCTCAGCATTAAGTTTAGTCATCTGCTGTATTTTTGTCGCAGGAATCGAAGGGAACCAACAACCAAGCAATCAACCAAATCAACTGATAATACTAGTATTTTGCGCATGCGTAATACTTATTTATTTACAGAATTTTTTTGCCAAGTACTTCGTAAGGTAGAGCAGCCTGTTATAATATAAGCTACATGGTGGAAGATTCCATTGAACCAAGCATTGGACTACACCTATTCGATTCTAAAATCCAATCAGCTCTAAGCAATCATGATCTTAGCACTTTTCTTTACAAAATTGAAATTTTAACAGCCCTACATTTTTTATACTAAAATATTAACTTGTTTTCTATATTTCAAATAATGATGGATGAATATTTAAAGAAGAAGAATTTTCCCTCGGACTCTTAAGTTATATTCAAGGTCTCATGGAGGCTCTCCATCTTACTATCATCGTATTCATCAGAATACCGACTAAAAAAATTGACCAACTCTTCTTGAAGAAAATTTACCTGATGTTCGAATAAAAGCATGAGGGAGGGAGGTTTTAAGCGAGATCAGATCAAAAAATTAAGCCAATATTCGAACTCAGCAACCTCGAATTAGTAAAAATCAGTATGTCACTTGATTTTTTACATTGTTTTTTGAATTTTGACCAAGTAGCACAGGTAGAGGGGGGAGGGTGGTTACTGTTTAAGATAGGATCAAAAAATTGAGCTAACATTCAAACTCAGCGACCTCAAATTAGCAAGAATCGAAACATCTTTCCACTATTTCAATTTTTTGAATTTTGACCACGTTGATAGAACGAGGGGTGGGGAGAGGAGGAGGAGGAGGGTTTTAAGAGAAATCACATCGAAAAAATTAAGACAATATTCGAACTACGCGTCCTCAAATTAGTAAGAATTCATATATCACTTAACTTTTTTAATTTTTAAAAAATGTTATCAAAATTAAAGACTAGGTTTTTTCAATTTTGCTTTTTTTTCCAAATTCAGAGGGGGTATGGAAAAAGTTACGAAATGACGTCGAATGAACGCGGTAAAAATTTGAGGCCTCTAACTTGACCCTTACCCACCCTTTTTTGATTTAAAATTTCAAAATTTACATAGAAATCGAACGAATTGTTTTCTTTTTTCGATTTTTTTGGTGCTGAAACGTCATAGTAAACCACATAAGACCAAAAAAACTTTTTGCGCAACTTTCTTTGCTGTTTAGGAGTTCCAAAACCATGTTTAAAAATGGAAAAAATTGAATTTTTCGAATTTTTTTGAAATGAAAAAGCAAAAATAAATTGTTATTACTCATGTCAGAAAAAATAATAAGATTTCGCACTTTTACTTCTCTGCCTTGAAAAAATGTTAAATAATTGATCTTTTATTTTTCAACAAAAATTTTGGACCCACTAAAAAGCGAAAAAACTGAAGTTTTTTTTGGCCTCGTGTGGTTTATAATGACGCATTATTACCAAAAATATTAAAAAAAGAAATTTTGTTGATTTCTACGTAAATTTTGAAATTTTTAATCAAAAGGGGATAGGGTAAGGGTCAAGTAAGAAACCTCAAATTTTAATCACGTTCATTTGATGTCGTTTCGCAACTTTTTTCCCATACCCCCGCCCCCTCTAACTTTCGAAAAAACCATGAAATTGAAACGCCCTATTGAGGACCCATATTCCCCTTTCCCGTCCTCCGAAACTTTCAGACCATATTTTGAAAGTTAATTGCTTGAAACAAGCATAAAAAATTTCGTATTTTTACCTCAATATCTGGAAAAATTCAAAATAAAGTGGTTTTAAAAAGCAAAAAAAAATTACAAACCCTTTTTTTTTTGATCTCACGTGGTTCACTTTGATACATAAATATCAAAAAATTCAATAATAGAGAATTTTTTTACAATTTCTTATGCAAATTGAAAATTTTGAACTACTTTGGAGGAAATCAACAGTAAAATTAAACCCTAAATATTTACCACTACGTCCATCTGGGGTGATTTCGTAGCTTTTTGTCATCATCCCCTCCTAAGTTTCAAAAAAAAGAAAAAACTAAAATCTTAACACCCTACCATTCAATTTAAGCAGAGATTGAAATTGTCCTACACATAACTTTTAATGTGCTACGGTTTTAGCCTCTATATTGTGAAAAAGTGTACTTCTGAGCATTTTCGATGCTTTACAAATGGGTTTCTAGCTTAAATGTATTTCCAAATTTACCTGAGATTTTGAAATTAAATTTTTAGGTTTACAAAGTGTGCTTTTTCAGACTTCGACTTCGCTTAGTATTTTTTTTATTTATTTTTCTAGCCTTATAAACCTGCTGAAAAAAAAGAAATACAAGGTAACTAATCAAAATCTGCTCCTACAATCGCATCATTAGGCAAGCTCCAATGCGCCGATATACGATACTTAAAGCATATCAATTGCCAAGACGGAACAAAGGAGAAAACAAGAAAAGAAAATCCAAACAAGAAACAAGGATAATTTATACGAGGAATAGATGTAGGTACACGTAGAATCAGTTAAATGATTATTTTCGTCATCTGAGCCAAATTCTCTTCTTACTGGTTGTTTTTATCGCACCAAATGTTTATGTTAAATAAAAAACAGGCAGTGGTTAGAAAAACACGAAACCCCAATAAAGAAAAATACTGGCATTTTGATGTTGTGAAATTCGATTCGAACATTACAATAAATCAGTTAACGAGTATTTGCTTGCCGCCAAAGTTTCATATTCTTTTGGTTTTCATCCATTGATCAATCAACTAGAAAATGAAAAAAAATAAATATAATTTATTCAATATTCTCACGAAATTCTCGTTAGGTTTATAGAAATAGTTTATAGTCCATACACATAAAAGTGTGATTTCATAAAAAAATTTTCATTAACCGAAAAAACGAGGTGGGAAAAATATATCTTGCACAATAAGGGGGTGTGGGCTTAAAAGTGATGTTGAAGTTGACAGTAATGTGGGGGAAGAGAGAGGGGATGGAGAAAGATGAACGTCTATTGTCCATATCACCCTTGATTATGGTGTCAGCAACACTTTCAGGCATTTTCACCAGTTTAACATGGCAACAGAAAGCATTTTCTACAAATATCGTCATTTAAATTTCATGACCCCTCTCTTCGCTCAACTGCAGCTCCACTCGCCCACAGATCTACAAATATTAACGAAAGCTCATTCTATAAGAAATTTGATGTAGATCAACTTTTATAGACCACATTTTGCACTAAGATCAATATTAGGGCAAATATAGGCCAAAAACCAGATTTGGGTGATCTAAGATCCACAATAGGGGCGGAAGCAAACGAGGGGCAGGTGCGGACTCTTTGCATTCGTATGATTGGGGTATCAAAATAGACCAGTATACCAGATTTCAGCTTGTCGTCCCACTTTTCCGCATAGGTACCTTTTTTCATCCAATTTTACTAGGCTATAACGTAATACTTATCGTTTCTACTGAAAAAATGATAATAACTGTCTTGTAGAAAATCTAATGCCTTTCACTTTGTATCGACCTGTTTTTAACGCAAGACCCATAGGAGCAGAGATATTTTGAAAAAATAAAGTTTCAACCACCATTGACCCTTTTACACCAAAAAGGACTCACCTCCGAGGGCAACAATATTATTTTTTAAAGTTGGGGGTAGGGTCCTCGAAATATTTCAAGAACTAAATCTTCTCCAGCCAGAGTGGCGATAAAACCCCTACCATTCTCATTTTAATTTACAGGAGGGAGAGACGAAACTCCACGTTGAAGTATCAGATTCAAAAAATATGAAATTTTTAGATTTAGAGTAAAATTTTACATCGTTTTGATAGGTCACATCGCTACTTTTGAAAGATAATCACTGAATTAAATTTTGTGACGGGGCTTAAATAAATACTGGGAACCCTTTACATGCAAAGAGTAAACATCGAAGGAATGTAAGTTTTGATATTTTAGAGGGTAATTGGTACAACCGTAGGTCAACTAATTTTTCTCGCCATTTCAACTTGAAATCTTAAAATCAATTCAAGGTTAAGGACATGTTTATAAAATCAACCAGAGTAAAGGTCAACCAATTTTTCTCAATATTTCAATTTGAAATCTTAAAATCAATTCAGAGTCAAACTCAACTGTTGACGGGATAACTGATGGACGACATTTCAACTCAAATCATAAAATCAATCTGAGGTCAAGGTCAACTGTTGACGGGTCAACTTTCTTCAATTTTCCATAATATTTCAACTTAAAATCATGAAGTCAATCCACAGACAAAGTCAACTGTTTATGGATCAATTTTGAACATCTTTAATTTTCCTCAACATTCTAATTTAAAACTATAAAATCAACCGGGGTCAAGGTCAACTAATTTTTATCGACATTTCAATTTGAAATCTTGTAATCAATCCAGAGTCAAGGTCAACTGTTGACGGATCAACGAGTTCCTCAACATTTCAACTTCACATCATAAAATCAATTCTTCATAAAATAAGTCCACTGATGACATTGCAGGTCATAAAAATCTGTCCACGGGTGATAGTCCAATGATGACGTCACACTGTCGATGGTCCACTAATAACATCTCTAATTTTCTTCAACATTTCAACTTATAATTATAAAATCAATCCTTCATAAAATAAGTCCACTGATATCAGATCTGTAATTTTTCTCAACATTTCAACTTAAAATCATAAAATCAATCCTTTATGAAGTAAGTCCATCGATGTCATTGCAGGTCATAAAAATCTGTCCACTGATGTCAGTCCAATGATGAGGGTCAACTGTTGACGATTCTTGCAGAAAGCGCCATTAAACATCTTTCAATGTTAAAATTACATTAAAACAGGTCAAACATTTCATTGTGTCAGGTGTCCGTGGAAAAAAATCTTCTTAGTGTCGTATCGCCCCACTAAGGGGCATCGTGACCATCAGTTCGCCTTCTATCACCTTGGGCCAGTGACTTGGAACATCAGTTCCCTCCGTATTTCCCGATTCTGTGCGCTCTTGACACATGTGGGAAAACTCCTGCCTATGGCTTTCCGAATGCAATCAGTCCATCTTGCGGGAGAGCGTCCTCTTCCTACGAGTTTCTCTTTATAGTGGCCGTTGAGTTTGGAGCTTGAGTGGTTTCGAATAGGACCAAAAACGGAACTTTTGACCTCCTTCCCTCCACCTCCCATTGTGCCAGGTGAGAACTTCGAAAAGGTCTTTTTTTGGCTAAGCCTCAATGGTAGGTACTTACATTTTGCCAGCTCGTTTTTTCGGTTGGCGAAAAATTTTTTATGAAATCGATTTCTAGCGTTGGTATTTTTTTGGGGAGCAGTTACCTAGGGTAAAATTTTTACGTTAATTGTATTCGAGTTATTATGACTTTGCTTGGTTCTTCTGGCTGCGTTGGTTTCAGACTGGAGGAATCTGCTTGAGAGGTGTCTTCTAATTGTGTTTCTTCCTCACTGCTATCGGGCGTGTCTGTGCTGTTACCTGTAATCGCTATACAAGAAGAAACGATCACAATTTTGTATTATAACGTTGTACCCGTACAAACTAACGTAATAAATAGACAATTTCATAATCACCAGCATGAGCACTTCGTATGTGGGCAAGTATTCTAATATCGAGAATAATTATCACGCATATCATTGAAATCAATAACAAAATAAGTATACCGCCGAATATTAAAAACCAGGGCATACCAGGTTTTTCTACTTTCAAACATTGTTTACGTATATTCAACGCTTCGTTGTAGGTATCATCGCGTGGACACAATTCATTATAGGTTTTTTTTTCGCCTGAAAAAAAAAAAAAAAAGGAAAAAAGCATGAAAATGATATAGTTTAATAACGATTTTTTTTTCAATAAATTATCAACAAATACATAACTATATACCTGCCTAAAGTTCCTACTAATTTATTTAAAAAAAAAAAAGAAACACACCAAAAAAAACCAACAATTTTACTAACCTCTTTTACGACATTTTAAACCTTCATCCGATTTCACAAGATTCGATTCGATATGGAACTGTTTAATCCAACGAATAATATTATGACATTCGCAATATTTATTCGGTTCGAGCAACGTGCTGCCTCCTTCGAAATCAACATACATGTCTAACCTTTTAATATGGCAATTTGGAGCTATTTGGGTGACGCTTAAATGATCCAAGCATACATCGTTCAATATAACTGTTTTCACAGAAGCTTTCGGATCGAATAATGGAAACGTAATTATTTTTAAATTACCGCTAGCGTCAACGTATTCTAAATCGGGCATATCGGAGGCAACTAAATCGCCTATACCGCTGTGGTTGACTTTTAAGATTTTTATTTTGTTTGGCCAATCGTATTTATGTTCACCTCTGTGTTGTATTCCGCTAATATCGAGTTCTTCTAAATTCACCAACGATTTAAATCCAAGGTAGGAAAATCCTTTCGCTATATCGGCCTCGATATAGCAATTGCGTAATGATAAATAAGTCAAAGCTTGGTACTTTTTGAAGGAATTTTCATCTAAATTTTTCATTCTTCTGTTATCCGATAAATCTAAGTACTGCAATCACACAAATTTGTAAAGTATACGAAATAGCGAAAACGAAGCGAGAACAGAGATCGCTCGAAATCGATAGGTACTTTGGTCGATGCGTCCAAATCTTGAGGTACTTCCGGTACGTTTGTGTTATTGCAAAGAGCTCTGAGTACTCCATCCCGTGTATCTGTAGCGCACGGATGAGCTGCACTCCGCATCACGTTTCTATTCAGTACGATAATCAAAGTATAACCTGCCGATTAGAATAATTTATAAATTAAAAATACAGCTATGTAAATAAACACAAAGTAAGTAGAAACTAAATACGCACGTCCTTCAGATAAATGAAACAATTAAAGAGTGTAACTAACCTGACAGTAATGTAAATATTCTCACATACATCACTCGAATAATAATTCATTTGCATTTCGAATAAATTTTATTCGTAATTTCGTAATGGTTTTTATCAATTTTTGCTACATACATGTTTCTTATCTTGGGTTTTCTCGACCATTGATTTCGAAGCGCCCAGTTCGAACTTTTTTCAACAGCCACGAATTTTTATGGTCGTAACGCAAGCAAACCACCAACCAGGCCGGAATTTAAGGGCTGACCTATGATAAAATGCAACATGCAACACGCAAGTTCTGTTCTGATAATAATGATCTTGCTTTTTGCATTGCAGTTCATCATAGGTTGGCCCTAAAATTCCAATACTCAAATGAAGAAATTCAGGAAAAATATTTTCGGAACAGTCAGTGCCTTATTTTAAAGCAATGTAAATTATAATTACTGGCGAAATTAAAAGTCTTCGAATAAAATTAAGGGTAAAAATTCGACAAAAATTGATTAAAAATGCAGAAAATTGATCATAAATCACAAAAAAATGTTGAAAAACAGGTGAAAATTATCCTACAATATAAAAAAAATCATTAAAAATCATCGAAAATTGGGTAAAAAATTGACAAAAACGGGTTAAAAGAGCATAACATGGATGAAAAATCTGGAAAAATGTTGAAAAATAATCGAAAAATTGACAAAAATATGAAGAAAATCAATAAAAATTATCAAAAAATGATTAATAATCTGACAAACATAGTTTTAAAATTCAGAAAATTGATCAAAAAAAATCACGAAAAAATGTTGAAAAACAAGTGAAAAATTGACAAAAATTTAAAGAAAACAAGTAAAAATTATCGAAAAATGATTAAAAATTTGACAAAAATCGGTAGAAAGGGCGGAAAATTGATCAGAAGTCACGAAAAACTGCTGAAAATTTCGCGTAAATTGACTTAAAATAAGAAAAAAAAAACCATATTATCGAAAATTGACTAAAAATTTGATAAAAATGGGGGAAAAATGCAGAAAACTGATCTAAAATCACACAAAAATGTTGATAAAGACTTGAAAATAGACCTGAAATATGAAAAAACCGTTAAAAATTGATGAAAATCTCAAACAAATGTTAAAAATTTGGTAAAAATTGGGTAATGATTTTCGACAGTTTTCATCATATTTCTGTCAATTTTCACTCAATTTGGAACATTTTTTTTCTGATTCATCATCAATTTTTGCTGATTTTTAACAATTTTTCCATATTTTAGGTCGATTATTACATATTTTGAAACATTTTTTCTCGGTTTTTGATCAATTTTCCGCACTTTTTATGTATTTTTGTCTGAATTTTACCCAATTTTCGATGATTTTTTTTTCTGATTCATGTCAATTTTTTCCAAATTTTCAGTAATTTTTCGTGATTTTTGATGACTTTTCGCTAAATTTTAAACGATTTTTTTTTCTTATTCTGGGTTAATTTTCACGTATTTCACAGTTTTTTATGACTTTAAATCAACTTTTCGCACTTTTTACACAATTTTTGATGATTTTTATCAATTTTTATCATATTTTTACCAATTTTCAACATTTTTTTGAGATTTTTAACCAATTTTTGCTAATTATTGATCATATTTTAGCAAAATTTTAAACAACTTTATAAAGATTTTTGTCAATTTTCACTTTATTTTCAAAATTTTCTACCAACTTACGATTAAATTTGCTGATTTTTAACGATTTTTTTCATATTTTAGATAAATTTTCACGTGTTTTTCAACATTTTTTCCCCCGATTTTCGATCGATTTTCCGCACTTCTCACTCAACTTTCAATGATTTTTAACAAAGTTTTTTCATACTTTGGTCAATTTTCAGCCAATTTTCAACATTTTTTTGAAATTTTTTAACAATTTTTGCTTATTATTGACCATTATTTATCAAATTTTAGGTGACGATTTTTGCAAATTTCAACTTCGTTTTTAACATTTTCCACTAACTTTTGATTTAATTCGCTGCTTTTCAACTTTTTTTTCGTGATTTTCGATCAAGTTTCTGCACTTTTCACCCAATTGTCAATGATTTTCAACAATGTTGTCATATTTGGTAAATTTTCAGCCAATTTTCGATGATTTTTAACGAAGTTTTTTTGATATTTTAGGTAAATTTTTACCTGATTTTCAACCGTTTTTCGTAAATTTAGATTAAAAAATAGAAAAATTGCAAAAAAATGTTGAAAATTAGGTAAAAATTGACCTAAAATTTGAAAAAAAAATCGCTAAAAAACTTTGGAAATTGGCTGAAAATTTGGCAAAAAAGAGTAAAACGGGCAAAAAAAATTAAAATAAAGAAAAACTGTTGAAAATTACAAGAAAATTGACAAAAATTGTTAAAAATCATAGGAAACTGGGTAAAAATTTAACAAAAATGGGTTAAAAATGAAGAACATTAATCGAAAATCACGAAAAAATTCTACAAAGTATGTGCAACTTGATCTAAAATATGAAGGAACCCGTTAAAAATGATCGAAAATTGGGTTAAAATTTGAGAAACAGGTTAAAAAATGCACAAAAGTTGATCAAAATCAGGGAAAAAAATCGTAACTCATCGAAATTTGTATAAAAAGTCATCGAAAAAAACGTAAAAAAATTGACAAAATAACGTAGAAAATTCTATTACTCCGCCTCACATCAGCCAAATTTGCTGAAATTTAAAATTTCGCCAAAACTCGCCGACTGTATCTTTTTATTGAAGTTTGAAAGGTCCACATTGATGGAGGTCCATTTTTGCGGATGGGCATAAGTGTGGGTGAAAAATCGAAAAATGAAAAAGTTTCACTGTCAATCGATAGGAAATGGAAAGAGCTATAACATATCCGAAAACGAACTGTCTACGTCGATTACAGCCTAAGAAATTGGTCCATTCAGACCATTTTACAAATATTTCAACAATTGCTCGTCTGCACAGGTCGTACTAATTCACCTAGAGCGTTGAAACTTAGTAGTTACTTAACAGCAGTGCCCCAGGTGTGCCTTTTGGATGTGTCGACTCGCCATCCCTAACCCATCCCATTACAGGTCCAAAAAATCCATTTTTTTTAACACCATCGATTAATTGCTCAGCTGTACAGGTCGTCCTAATTGAGCTAGCGCCTTGAAACTTGGTACACAGGTCGGAGAGATATGCAGCGTGTGCCTTTTGGGGGTCTCAACCATTTCTGTCCAAGTGGGCTCCTACTACAGCCCTGCTAAGAGAAATTTTTTTCGATTTTTTTCGAATTTAACGTTAAGTATGCGTAATCCTGATATACTTCTATGGAAATTTTTTTTCATCGTCGATTTTAACACAACGATTACGAAGAGATTAAAGGTCGGCTATCTACTTAAAAGTGTACCTAAGCTTCTTTCCAAATCTACATTCCAAATCCATGGCAATTGATTATCGCGAGAGGAAATACAGGAACCAAAAAGTGTACCTCTCTAAAATATCATATAATGTATCGAAACCTGTACGACCAATTGAAAACCAGCACAACAGGAAAATCTGACTCCAAACGCATCGCAACGTGAAGCTTTTTTTTTTTTATTTTTTTTATTTTTTCAGAACCAAATTAAACTTTGATGCAAGAAAATTTGCCGAAGAGGTTTAACTGACATATTCTTCACACCTGCCAAACGTAGCTTTTAATTAAATTCATAAAATTACACTCAACTCGAAATGGATTCTCAAACACGTGTAAGTGCTACAATTATCAACACATAAAAGATACATACATAGATTCTGTGATTCAAGGATTTCAAATAAAAAAGGTAGATTACCTATTCACAGATAACACAATAGCAACAACATGAATAAAATATGGCTAAAAAATGGATATGTAACGAATACTTCAATATTAAGGAATTATTTTAAGAGTATAATCGAAGCTTTCCTTTGGATAATTCGCTTGTACATTTTATCCGAGATAGTACCTAATTGTCGGATTAGGTAAGTAGCTAAGCACATATAATGATCTATACACCAGGTATCGACCCCCTCGTGTATATTAATTTACTCCAAATCGACGTAGAATTATTTCACACGCGATTAGAATAATATATAATTGGCGAATAAGTCGTTCGCTAGGAGGAATTAAACACTGTCTTCTTCAGTTTCGCCCATTTCTTCTTCGTCTTCTTCGCTCAAATTGTGTGCCACTGCACCTATTAGGGCAAAAAAATTATCGCACAAATTGAATTCATCAAAAATGTTACACAACTGAATATGTAAATTCATAAGCGATGAAAAGTGATTACTGTGGGCCAGGTGAAGGTGATAACGAAGATTCGCGTAACGATAAGCGAGCGCCAGGGTAGTAAGGGTCAAAAGAATGAGAAATATAACCGCGAAAAGCATCAGCATACTGGTATTTCGAACATCTCCTCCAAAACATTTACGTCGCGCTGCTAATTGAGTTTCGAAATTCAGGTCGCAAGTGTGTTCTTTTTCAGTGCCTATTTCGTCAATAAATTTACAATAATTTACTCAGAAATTCTCTTGAAACATGGATAAAAGCAACAAAGTACCATACACACGTTAAGTTATACGTCGACGCAAACAAAACGAAACCGCTTCTGTATCTTACCTACCTCCAGGACATTGTATAACGGTATCGTATAAAATTCCAATTTTACGTTTCCAAGCGTTTATTTTGTGGCAATCGCACGCGTGAGCTTCCGATCCGAAGACCGGACTAGTTATTTCGAAAAACGTTACACGACAATACGGCGCCAGATCATCGACCGAAATCTTCTCTAAATTTACACTGGTCATGAGTAACGTTTTCAAGGGCGCTTTCACGTTAAAATTAGGAAAAATCGTTATTTCGCTATAGCTCAAATCGCAGTATTCTAAAGCTAATATACTAGTCGCGTCTAATATCGGTTTTATGTGGGTATTGTTGAGATACAGGAATCTGATACTCGAAGGCCAGGTGTACTGAGGAAAACCATTTTGCTTCAAGCCGCTCAAATCCAACTCTTCGAGATGGCGTAATCCTTTAAATACCGTATCGTCTGTGCTTACTTTCTTATCTGGAGTGGTAATCAGGCAATTACGTAACGTTAAAATTTTCAGCTTTATGTATCTTTCGAAACTGTGACCGGTCAGGATGGAGTTTATAGTTGATGAGGTTAAATTTAGAACCTGAAAAAAAAAAAAAATCAAAATCATATTATTTATGCAGATTCGCCCGAGTGATGTGAAAATTATTCCAACTCGAGTACGTATCTATTTTTAAATTTTAAACAAATCTACAAACCGGGTCCTCTCAAATACAAGAATCACCAGCACTCGAGCTACACAACGCAACCCCCCGTCCCCTCCGATATCAGTAGCGTAATCATGCTCGGTTTTCGTGTGTATGTGTGAGAGACAAATTTTCCTTGAATAGCCCCGATCATTTTAGCAAATTTTTGTGCCGGACCTGGAAAAAATTGAATTTCATATCATTTGTACAGGGTAGCCCCCCCTCCCCCGTCCAACAACATACTAAAATGTGCAATCCGTAACTCACGTGTTACCCTTTATAGAGGTGAAACCCCACCCTGAAAACTGGTTTATTGACTGTATCGTCAAAATTGTAGGTCAGAGAGGAAAAAGTTTCAGACAAATCATTTTCTACGTTAAATTTCCTATAAAATGTGTTCATTTGATTTTTTTCCAAAATTCTATTTTGGGGCTCACAGTAGGGAGTAATATTTATCAAGTGGGAAATTCTTATCCAGTAGTGAAAACTTTGTTCAAAGTAGGTCTAATGAAGGATGTATCAGAACTGCCCCTCGTGGATTTGAATTAAATGTTTGCCTAACATGTAGTTCGCAGGGCGCATCGTAAAATATCAAAATGGTAGGTGCCTGTTTTGCTTACAAGTCCAAGCATATGCAATGGGAGGAATAAATTTTTCAATGAAATCGAAAGATTTTACTGTAAACATTTGAAACATTTCCCGAATGTTGTCAACGTCCCTAATTTGTTGTAAAGGTTTGCATAGTTCATATCGATATTTCAGAGTGGTACACTTTTTGATTACTGCATTTCCTCCCACGATAATAAATTATCATGGATTGGAATGTAGATTTGAAAGGACGCGTAGGTACACTTTTAAATAAATGACCGATCTTTGATCTCTTTGTCATTGTCGTGTAAAAATGGACGGTGAAAAAAGATTTTCCATAAAAATGTATTAAGATTACCCATATTTATCGTTAAATTCGGAAAAAATCGAAAAAAAATTCCCTTTCCGGGGCTGCAGAAGGGCTCTATTTGGACAGGTATGGTTCAGAACCCCAAAAGGAACACCCTACACACCTTCCTGACCTGTGTACAAAGTTTCAAGGCGCTAGCTCAATTAGGGGCGATCTGTAGAGCATGAGCAAATTCATGGAAAATGTTGAAAAAATGGATATTTTGGACCTGTAATGGGATAGGTTAGGAGTGGTGAGTCGAGACACTCAAAAGGCATACGTCGGGCACTACTATCAACCACCTATCAAGTTTCAACTCTCTAGGTGAATTAGTACGACCTGTACATATTCGTAAAATAGTCCAAATGGACTGATTTCTTGTGCTGTAATCGACGTAAACAGTTCATTTTTAGAGATGTTAATGCTCTTTCGATTTCCTATCGATTGGCAGTGAAATTTTTTCAATTTTCGATTTTTCAACCCCTCTTGCGCTCATCCCCAAAAATGGGCCTCCCTCAATTTGGCCCATGAACCGTTCAAACTTTAGGGTCATTTCATGTCAGTTCGTACGCAAAGTGGTGAGGTAGGGGGGAGGTCGGGGATTTTCCTGATTTTTTTATGTGGGTAGGCCTCAATAAGAGATGATGAATGCCGCAAACCGCAGCTCTCTGGGTCTTTTTGGGGAGGGGGGAAGAGGCAGGCACGAGCATTTAAACTTTTCAAATAAGGTTGGATATGGTAAATTTTGATTGTGGATAACTCGAATACTATGGTAGGTATAAAGTTGAAACTTTCCTTTGATGAGCTTTATGGCAATTTTTTTAAAATCATTGTTGCCACTTTTTTAATGCTAAAAATTAGCTGGAGAAGTTGAAAAATTACATTTTTTTTCTCAATAGCCAGAATTGTGTAAATTAATTTATTTTCATCAGTTTTATCTCATATTCAAAAAAAAAGTCGCTAAAACCATTTTAACTTGCGGGGTCATCAAATAAAGTTGAAAAAAAAACATTTCAGCACCAGAATTTTGCATTTAGTACCCCTGAATCACAGTACTACCATTATGATAGTTTATGCAAGATAAACAAGTTAAAACCTGCTATTTTGTTTTTGAATATGAAGTGAAATTTATGAAAATAAATCAATTTACACAATTTCGACCTTTGAAAAAAAGACTGTTTCTTCTTACAATCTTTGAAAATTTTTAGATCGAAAATAAGAAAAAACGCCACCTCGATTTTTTAATATGTTAATCAGCATGTGAAGTTGTACTTAACAGAATTTTTTAGCATTCTCTTCACGGGTAAATGTAATTTTTAAACTTGCCCAATTGAATTTTGACCAAAAGTTATCCTCACTACAGAAATGCCGAATCCGCCTCCAATCTAGCTAAGTAGATGATTTTTAGTTTCAGTGGTGGTAGGGTGGAAAGAAGAAGGGGATTAACTCCATAATAAATATCTTACATAGTAAAAAATGCTCTGACAGTTTTCTAGCACTTCAAAAGGAATTTTTTCGACCCCCCTCCCCCCTCCCATGCATAGATAGTCTATAATAACCTCGTTTCCATTGACAATATGGCATAAAAAATCAGGTTGAAAATTCTCATCGATGAACAGAACAGGAATTCTTTGACATTTTAAAAAATTGAGAGAATATCCTGTGGCTAAAGGGATGATTTTGGAAAATGACGCCCCAACCTATATCGACTCATTTTGCTGTTTCGAATTCCTTGAAACGATAGGATTCGTTTATTATCGTATTTTTCTAAAAATCCACAAAAAACTAAAACTTTGAATACCTACTTTACCAATCTTACAAAATTGAAACCCCAGGAGAAAGGGGATGATTTTCCTCAACTTTCACCGTTACAAAAATTCTTAAAACTCCTTTGCAGAGACCTACCGAACGAGGAGCGGTCTCACCCCTTCCCAAAAATTGGGTGATAGTTGGTAGAAGTAGAAAAAATAAGAACTAATCGAATATTGGAATCGGTGACAGTTTTACCGAGGAGTCTCTTTAGATTTGTGCCCACAGTGGCCGAT
>FIZR01032167.1:0-11917 GCA_900060175.1 Ferrisia virgata | reverse complement strand
ATGAAGGTTTCGCCGCTCAGACAGTCGAATTGATACAGTGAGATGGACTGTCGCCGCATTTCACGTATTGTTTGTCTTCATTGCAAATTATGCGATAAGGCACGTACGTTTATACACATATTTTTTTTTTGGCGTAATAAAACTAACCTTAACATCGATTATTTATTTAAACCAGATTAATTTAATTAAATTCAAAAAAATCATATGTAATGACCGACAGAGTACAATATACTACATAAAAGCATATACACTTATTTATCGCAAACACTAGATATTATTAAAATTTCAAAATGCTTATTTTTACGAATAGATAATTCATATAGAAAAAATTATATACCTACCTACCTAGCTACTTACCCAAGTTATTCATTTACATATTATGTTAATGAGATTATCTTCCTTCATACTTGAGACTTCCGGAACTGATAGTACCTCCACTAAGTTGACTTCTACCACTACCACTACCACCACTTCGTTGACTGCTACCACCACTTGGAATTGTGCTGAGACTACTTCCATACCCCATATCGTAAGGCTCACGGCTTGACCCAGCTTGACTTGCTGGTATTACTCTGTGAGGATGTGCGCTTCCAATATCAACTTTTGGAGCTGTTTGGCCTGGTATAATACCATCTAAAAAGTTTGGGTAGTTTCCTTCAGCTATATAAGCTTTGCGTCTTTGATCCCAGGTGTATTTAAATACGTCGAATTTCGTTAATCCTCTGCCGTATACCGATTTCTTTTGCTGGTCAGCCTGGGTCCGTCCTTGTTTAAATACGCAAGTAATCAATTCTTCTTGCTTTGTTTCCCATGCTCCTCCAGTGCCAGGATCAAGACTCAAATTTTCTGACTTGCAAGACAGATTATCCCATATACTCGGATCATATTTTGTAATGCCAGCCTTTTGAGCTGCCTTGACGCACATATTCTTTAGAAATTTTTTGTTGGTTCGACCTTCAAGACAAAAATCGTACCTAAAAAAAAAATCATGTGTTAGAATCGAAAAAGAAACTTATTTGAGGTGCGGCATTTGAAATATTAACTGTATAATATAGTTAAGGCAAGTATGCCTTTTATTTCAAATTTGTAAGAGACATAGACGCAGGGAAGAACAATTCTAGTCCAAATTTCAACCTTAGCAATGTGGTTAGAAAATTCATTATAATCTATTTTAATGAGAAAGAAAAGCATCACAATTCGTTGCTTTTTGAGCAAGATTTTCCTAATGTACAAGAGATGAAGGAATTGTCCATTCATGGAATGGAAAAAAAAGGTGTACATTGGGATGTTTTTTTTCTGTAGTAGATGAGTAAAAGTAGATATTAAAATGAATATCTGAAACTCCAACAAGGTACATTTAGGGCAACCGCTGAATCTACGTGCAAAATTCCAACCTCCTAGCTTGATTTAGAAATGGGGACAGATATGCGTGGAACAAACTAAAAAAATAAGAAAAACCTATCAAAAAACTACTTTTTTGGGTCTGTAAAGGGATGTAAAGTGGGTGAAAAGTTGAAACTCTCAAAAGGTGTGCCCGAAGACCCTTATTTAATGTACATACCTGATTTCAATCTCCTAGCTCAATTTGGAGGGTAGGTACACGTGGGTGAAACTCAGAAAATAGGAAACCTTCCCCTTCCCAAAAACTTCTATCGGGACTGAGAGCTATGTCTGCATACCAAATTTCAACTTCCTAGCTTATCTTGAAGGGTGGTAGGAGAGGAAAGCCTGTGTTCTAGGTCAAAAAGGGAGAAAAACTTCTATATCTTCCCTCCTGATTGACCTAGTAGGTTGTTTTTTGTATGTGTTATGCATTTTTATATAGTCTACAGATTGGCTCAAAAGTAACATTTTTTTTGGCGATTGTATCTCCTCAATACTTCTTCCTCCAAAATTTAGGCCTAACTTAATTTTGAGCCGTGATCATCCCCATTCAAAAATATCAAATTCATTACTAATCCAAACTTACTGCCCAAATTTGACTGTTTTTAATCGGTAAAGAGCTGAGCAAATAATTTCTAGTTTGGGGAGGGGGGATACAAAAATAAAAATAATAATTTAAAGGGATCAAATATCTTACACGGCCAAAAATGATACGTAAAAAAAATTCGATGAAAAATAAATTTCTGTAAAAAACGTGCTTTTATTAAATTATTTACTCGATTTTGATATTTTTCTCTAAATTAATTGCATATTCCAATAAGAAGAGCTTTTTGATGAAATTTCAATTTTTATGGACATTTTTTTCTGAAAAAAGGGAAAAAATTTTTGACAAAACGAATTTTTTTCAGAATATGTAAAGAAATGCGTGAAAATTTGTTTATGTCAAGTAGTAGGGGTACCCCGTTACATCAAGAAAATTTTTCTGAATGGATAATTATAACAGCTTTTTAAAAAATTATGAACAAAAATTTTTGAAATTTTCAAAATTTTCAAACAATTTTTTACATTTAATTCATCATATTTCATGAACCGCATCACCTATGCAGCTGTTTTTTATTATAGAAAATATTGAATTGCATTTGTCACATTTTCGTGTGAACTAAGGCATCATGACCATTTTTTAGTTTTTAAATTGAAATTTTTTGAAAAATTTTCTAAATTTTCAAAAAATAGAAAATTAAATTGCCTATAACACAGCCAATACTTTGTTTTGGATGGGCAAACCATATTACATGAGTCCAACTTATATTGCTTTACTTGTGGTGTGAAGAAGGTACTATTGAGACGGGACACCCTGCATTCCATTTCCAATTTTATAGATAATTCATTATTTAGATATCCTTTAAAAAGTACAGAAAAATTATCCATTAATAATTCAATTATTACATCACCTTACTAACCAGTAAAAAGTATTGAAAGTTTGCTTCGCTACCGTTAAAATGAAAATTCGAAAATTTTTAAGGGGGTAACCATCGTCAATTTTTCCGCGGAAGAAAAAGAAACTTGTTTCTTGCTTTTTTTTATCAGTGATGTTCTTTCTTTATTTTTTCAAATAATTCATTATGAATATGTCTGAAGAATGGCGAGTCGTCTAAAATTGATATTTTTATTTCACTACAGAAGGGCATTTGTTCAAAAAAAAAAAAATCCTTTCTAATTTATCTAGTTACTGTAAAATGAAAAATGTAAAAGTGGTATTTTTGAGAAAAAATTATCAATTTTTAAAAATTGATTAAAAATTATGAAAAAATTTGAAAAATGGTTTGGTAAGTTGGACGTTAATGATGAATAATATTGTTGAAAAATAAGTAGAAATTGACCTAAAATATGAAAAAAATTGTTCAAAATGGTCGAAAATTAGGAGAAATTAAACAAAACGAATGAAAAAAAAATTGAACAGTGGATGATAATTGGCCTAAATTTTCGGTAAAATCATCAGAAACTGGATAAAAAGAACAGAAAATTGAACAGAAGTCGCGAAGAAGTGTTGAAAAGTGGGTGAAAATTGACCTACATTATGAAATCATGAAAATCAGTAGACTTGGTCGAATTTATTATTTCTTCAACTTTCGTAATTGCCGTTCCTCTATCTCTGCTTTTTAAACCAATTTCAACTTATAAAATCGAGTATTACAGTTCTTTTGAATTTTTTTTTCACATTTTTGTTTTTGTTATATCTAACGAAATGAAAAGTTATGAAATCAGTATGGAACTAGCCTATCGCGTAAAACTGTATCCTGCTGTAGCCCTGTACGTGACATATGCCTAAATAATCTTTTCATTAACCTTCCTCCCTTTTCCTTCACCTATGAAAAATACTAGCATCTAAAATTTTATCAAGTGAGCAATTACAAAAAATTGCAATCAAGTAGGCAATGTAATGAGTGGACCTTATAGGACTAAAATCGGTAATTTGTGGGAATTTTTTTCGTTAAATTTTTCATTTTAAAAAAATTGAGAAATTTTCCAAAATAAAATTTTAACAAATGGGCGATTTTTGTACTGGACCCATTTTTGAGTGGATTTTATTGTATGAAAATTTTGTCTTCAGGAGATGAAATTTTTACCACTTCGTTTTGAGGTCATTACGTCCCTGTTATGATCACACCTTTTGTAATTTTTCAGAAAAAGAAAAACAAAATTTGACTCTTGAATTTTTTGAGAACAAAAAAATAATATACGAATATAAACGTTTTTCTGCGCACAATTTAACTTACCCGTTACGATTACCATGATCAACTGGTCTTAAAGTCGAAGATGTTGCATATGTTACGCAGGCAACTACCATTAAAACTGAAAGATATTGATAATTCGACATTGTTATGTTTTTTAACTGTAGATAGTGACAAGTCGTGCAGCTATGAAATCTATTTCATTTATGATCACGATTTACATTTTTATAGATACTGAATGCGAAGTAGTATTACAAAATTTTCCACCCCGCATTTTTCATGTCAAGTACATACATCTGAGTAAACATTGCATTAAGACATAAAGTCGCACCACACGATTATTTACACATATTCACGTAATTTATTCGACGTTAGAATCGCATGATGCCGAAATTTTGTCGTCGAATGTTTAAAATTTTGTTCATTTTAGGATTCTTTTATTGATCTTATTTCTAAAAAACAAATCCAAATCGTGATTGAATTCGAAACTTTTGAAATTATTCCAAAGTATGATTATTATAAATTCAAGAGATACTTATGAAGAAGTGAGCTTAAAAGTTCAGCTTGTAAAACTAGGCTATCTCCCTAAAACAACTTCCCAATATTGCTTAACCTGAACTATCAAATGTGTAAGACAGAAAACAATACGTGTGCGAACTGCAATCATACTGGTTTTCGAGGACCTTTTTTTTTTGGGAAATGTTTTTGATTTTTTTCCCTGAGTAATAATCGATCAATTTGCGCAATTTTGTATTATATTGCAGTTCTATGAGAAAAGCATCTTCTAAAAATATCAGTACCCCCCTCCCTATAATTTACCCTCCAAATCAGCTTTTATAATTTTAATTATTTTTTCAATGAGAGTATTAGTCGTCACTTGAACGATGTTTTTTCATCCTGATTTTCGTGAAAGGTAGGAAGGGTTTGTAGGGATACAAGGGAAATTTTTTCCCTTTTATGCATGGTTAGATCCGAACGGGCCGTTGTCACAGACGGATTGGTATACGCACGGGCCTTTAAGTACGGGCGTTTACTTCGCGTTTTTTTACAAGGCTATCGTAGTACATCTATAGGTCCAATAGGGCTAAATAGTCGAAACCTATTAGCTCAATTTAGAGGGTGTTATGCCTGGAATAAGTTCAAAGAATAGAAAAAAACGACCGAAACATCACATTTTTGGGACTGTGAAGGGGTTTAATTAGGCTGAAAAGTCAAAACCCCAAAAGACGCATCTAGGTACGTACCAAGTATCAACTTCCTAGGTCAATTTGGTGGAGAGATAGAGGAGGAACAGCTTATTTTCAAAGTCAAAAAGGAGAAAACCTCTTATATTTCCCTTCCTACTTCATCTAGGAGGCTGATTTTTGAATGTATTTACCAACATTGGATTTTATATTGATTGGCTCAAAAAGAAACAATTTTGAAGTTTTTGGCCCCTCGGTATCGCTCCCTCAAATTTGAGCATAACTAAATTTTTACTAAAGATTATCCCCACTCATATATATTTAATACGCCTCCAAACCGAGCCGAATGATCGAATTGGAGCGATTTTGGACCACACTGAGCAGAATATGCGACCAGGCCATGGCCTGTGAGGAGTTGCAGTGAGGCAGAAAAGTCGAAATTGCCAAAAGGCACATCTTAGGCCCGCATTAAATGTACATATGTATCTAATTTCAACTTCCTAGGTCAATTGGGTACTGAGATAGGGGAGGAATAGTCTTTTTTCAAGGTCAACCCATTATATCGTCCCTTCTAATTGACGACCCAGGGGACTGATGTTAGGATATGTTATACAACTTTGGATTTTCTATTGATTGGCTCAAAAAAGAACAATTTTTGCGGCTTTGATTCCTGCGCACCTTCTACCCAAAATTTGAGAGTAAATTAATTTTGACTTAAGGCCGTCCTCACTCGTATGCATCTAATCCGTCGCCAAACTGAGCTGATTGACCGAATTGTAACGGTTTTGATCTGTATTGAGCAGAGTAAATGGTTCTAGTTTTCGGAGAAAAAAAATAAAATGAAATAAATATCTGCCAGGGGAAAAAATGGTCTCCTTGGTCGCATCCGCCGTAAATTGATAGACTGTAATAGCCTGGTTTTCATTGACAATATGACATAGAAAAGCAGGCTACAAGTGGAATTGTTGGTACGATTTCCATATTTGGCATATTTGTGCATCAAATAAATATAAAATCGTAGCCGAAAACCAGAGCTCCTTTGTGGGTTTCAGCTGAACCATAGCAGTACCCCTCACCTCCGTTTAGCATACATAAGTACCTTCTTGATGTTGATGTCATTTTCGGATAAATCAAACTCCTTGAACACGAATATGAATTCAGACTTTCAGTTCGACTCCCATAAGTTCCTCATTCTGTAAGAGGAGTCCATTTCTCCTTTAGAATACAGTGTCTATGAGGGCATAACTGAAAATCTGAATTCATATTCATGTTCAGGAGAGTTCAGTTTAAGCAATAATTACGCCATTATCAAGAACATGCTTGTAGTCCAAAAATGGGGCTGAGAGGCTGCTGCTAGGGTCCAGCAGGGGCACCTTCGGGAGTTTTGCTTCCGTTCTAACAAGCTGCAAATATACTAAATGCGAAAAAAATTTGAAATTTTCAGATTTATCCAGTGTATTTCTGTATACGCTATCCACCCGATTTCAAGTTTTATTCTTATTTTGACCATGGCGTTTATGAAGTAAAATATAGAAGAAAAAATGTGTGACAAGAGGAGTCAAGAACACATTCAAAAAACACGGTTTAAAAATTGCACCAAACTAGTGTTCTTATTATGAAAAAAAAAAAAATTAAATTTTAAATATCATTTCAAGAGAAAATTATGAGTTTAGGGGGTTATGGATTTTTTCAGAGATGCCTCTCAAATAGATCTACAATGTTACACAAAATTGTGCAAAGTGATCAACAAGCTCTATCAATAAATAAAACATCAGAAATGTTTTTTTTTAAAAAAAAAAAAACTTCCCTTGAAAACCACCACATACATACCTAATTTCAAGTTCCTACCTCACTGAGACACCGTTTTGAAGCAAGTTGCTAAAAAGTGCAATCAACTACAGGAAAGTAGCCTGAGGTTGATGTGGAATTTTTTCCACTGACAAATGATTCAAGTGGGAGGTTTGCAACAAAGAGGATAGATGGCAATACATTGGAGTATAATACACAATTTTTTCCAGAATTTTCTGATCGTTATATGCAACGAAGTTAACCAAAATGTAAAAAAATTTCGAATTTTGAACTACTGGCAAATTACCTTACATAGTAGAGGGCAATTTTGGGTTTTAACCTGATCAAAATTCACGGAAAACAGAAATTTCGTGCGTGGGTACTGTGTAGTATGTATTTTAATACTTCCAAACTTCCCTAAAATTCATGCATATATTGTCCTCCTTTTGGAGGGCCAGGGGTACGCAAGGTTTAATTTTTTGACAATTACTTCACAAATAATGTACGTACAAAAATAATGTTGAAACAAAAGTTGTAGAGCATTAAAAAACCAACATTGTTACTTCTTTGACTTTTTCCTCCAGGAGGTCGTGTGCAGGAACTAGGATGTTTAGAAAAAAATCATTTTTAAAAATCTAAAAATGACACGAATAATTTTCAAAAATTTGCTTATTTCAGTGTTGGTAGAATTTTTCATGCATAGTACTTCCCATTATTAAGTAAAATGAGAAAAATGTTGGATCATCCTATTTTTTGAAAGTGTGAGTGGAGGGGGGGGGGGGTTAACCCATCAAAAGGTTGCAGCTTTCTTAAAAGATAAGTTAGATGTACAAAATTCGAAGTGAAAATACAAACATTTTCACTTTTTTCCTATGTAAAATTCAGTTAGCCAAGTATTGAATGAGCTTCGGGTTTTTGTATTCGCGGAGTTTAATTTTAACAAACATCTGAGTGTTGAACTGAGATTGGACTTCTGAAGGAAAGGTACAAATTCCAAAATTTGCCAAATTTTAGACGTTGGTGTCAATTTAGCAAGCTCCAAAATTGTCTCATATCTAAATAGTTTCAAGATTCCAAAAGAGCTCATTAGAAAACCCATATACCGAATCCAATGTCCGCTTGTGTGCATTTCGCAAAATTTTGAAATATTAATACTTGTTTATAGAGTTCAATTTGGTACCAAAAGCTTAAAAATCTCATAAATCCAGAAAATCAGCTTTTAAACCTCATAAATCGACACCTATGTTCAAAATTAGGAAAATTCAAAAACTGAAATTAAGAAAAAAGAAAAACTCTGAACATGGTTTCCGAAATTTTGGAAAATTTTTGAATGATTTTTGCAACTTGTAGAAATAGTGTTCAGAAGCTGAAATTTTTTCAACGCTGTATTGAGGATACTTCGCAAATATTGTGATACTTTCTTTTGTAATTTTTCAAAAACAGCGCGAATGTAAAAATTATTTTAAAAAACGCACTTCAACTTACCCATCACGATTACCATGACCTGCTGGTGTTAAAGTCGAAGCGGTTGCATATGATACGAAGGCAATAACCAGCAAAACCAAAAGATATTGATAATTCGACATTGCTATATGTTTTTTAACCGCAGGTAGTGACTTGATGCTCAACTATGAAACTTATTTCATTTATGATCACGATTTATAATTTTCTGGAAATTGAATACGAAGTAATTCTACAAAATTTTCCACCTCGCATTTTTGATGTACTTAATTGTTCACCTATGTAAACGTTACATCAAGACAAACAGTCGCATCTAACTCTTATTTGAACAGATTTACGAAATTTGTTTTACTTTAGAATTGTACGACGACGCGAAATTGTTATCATGAAGTACTTGGTAGCTCGTTCGTTTGACGATTTCTGTACTGTACTAGCAAAGTAATCATTTCAATGTTATAATTTGTTCAATGAAAAGTCATACAAAAAACATTTAACAATGTTTCGCCCTAGACGAAAACTGCCTCATATCGGTTCGTAATTAGACTTTTATGTTCACTGGCTGGCTGAAGATGGCTGAAAAACTAAACAGCTTAAGCAGGTCTATCGACTAAAGTGGTCTCCTTTAGGCTAGGAACACATTTTTAGCTAGTCATGTTCATCTTTTTGATAAAATGCCCTAAAACGCCTGAAAAATAATCAATTTTTTGTGAAAATTACAATCATACAAATTGAAAAAGAGCATGGCTTTCCCATGAATTTTTCCTAATCAGAATTGAGGGCAGGAGACCCACAACAAAACGCACATCTAGGATCCCGACTGCATGTACATACCTAATGTCAAGTTCCTGTTTGAATTTCGAGGGGAATTATGCGACGAACAAACTCTAAAAATAAGAAAAAAACGACCAAAAAACCACATATTTGTGGCTGTCAGAGGTTCAGATGGGGCTGAAAAGTCGAATCCCCCAAAAGGCACAGATTGACGGCGAATTTGATTTTATAGAGTGGAGTTGACTTCAGCTCAAAATTCAGTTTTGCCCAAATTTGGGGAAGCGGGTGCTATGGGGTAAAATTGCAATTCTCCTTTTTGAGCCAATCGATAGGCAATCGAAGGTTGTATAACATATCCAAAAATCTGCGTTCTTGGTCAATTAGGTTTGGTGATATGAGAGATTTTTCATAATATCCTCTCCAAATTGAGCTAAGAAGTTGAAATTTGTTATGTGGATTTGGTAGAGCAATAGACATACGTTTTGAAGGTTTCGACTATTCAAACCCGTGACTCCCCCTTACAGCCCCGAAACGTGGTTTTTTGGGCGAGGTTTCTCATGTTTTTAGTTTGCTCCTCGCATAGCTTTCTCCCAAGTTGAGTTAGAAAGTTGAATTTAGTATGTAGATTTATTATAAATCCTAGATTTGCATTTTGGGTGTTTCGACTTTTCAACTTCATTACAGCCTCCCGTCCTCCCTTCGCAGCCTGGAAAATTTACTCCCCTCGAAAAGCAGCGAGGTTTGGAGATCTGAAACTTTGATCAGGTATGTATCTCGATAGTATGCATTTACCACCAATGTATCATGCCAACATTTCCCCCTCCTATTGTCCAAATTCAGCTATGCTTATCCTCCTTTAGCTTTTTATAGGTTGATTTAGTAGCTATCCTGGATGTGCCTTCTTGAGAGCTGAGATATTCATTCCAGTAACTACATGTACCCCAACCACTACTCAAGAAAAAAAATCTTATTTTTTACTCCATGAATGGATAATTGCATAAGTATCACCTTTACATTAGGAAAATCAGGTTTAAAAAGCAACGCAAAATGGTGCGAAGGTTTTTTCAACAGTCCGGATGTAGGAATGGTTTTAGGTCAGTACTTTAGTTTCTGAGTAATGGTTAAAATTTTTTCAAGGTGGTGCAAAAATAATTTATGTATTGAGATAGTAGCGAGTTCGGCTGAAATTTCAAGGAAAAGTCGTGAAAAAATTAGAAATCTGAAAACGCAAAATTCTGTCGAGAAAATTACTAAAAATTATTTTATTTGGTTTTTGAACGTATGATAAAAAGGCTTCACCGCAAAAGCTGGAATATTTCAATATACAAAAAATACGTTGAATACCTTGTTCCCTGAAATATTGTTAGATATTTTGCGTAGTGTTTTGTATAGTTTTGGTTATTTTTTAGGTTTATCCCACTCGTACAGTCCGTTTAAAATTAAGCAAAGGAGTTGCAAATTTAAACCTACTTTAGATCGACACCTTAGTATTTTCTTGCACTTATACATGTATGTTTACCAGACCTTACCATTTTCTTAATATGATAATGAATGAACGAAGTCTTTGAAATGCGACTAAATTATATTTTTAATAAAGAAAAGAGTGCTATTACACTTAAACATAAGATAGTTAATTTAAAAGTATGGGAAGCAGCAATAAACTATAATTATTTTAAATCTCTCACTATGTGACAGTACAACCGCCATCTAGCAATCGATTACTCGCTTAAATATTATTAAACTAATGAATATAATCCAATTAAAAAAAAATAAAGTTATAAATTAAACATAACATACAACATGGCAGCATGTATACTTATTTATGAAAAATCTTATTTAACAAAGACAGGCTTTTTTTTATGAACTGTTGTAGGAAAAATTACGTACCTGTCTGCATTATCCGTCCACATAGCACATAGTATGTTGATATAGATTACCTTCCTCCGTACTTGAGACTGCCAGAACTTAAAGTACCACCACTGGGTTGACTTTTAGCACTACCACTACTTCGTTGACTGCTACCACCACTTGGAATTGTGCTGAGACTATCCGGATTGAAAAGAGCCGAACTTCCCAATCCTCCCTTGTCATAAGGATCACGACTACTGCTAGCTTGATTTGCTGGTACTAATGTGCTGGCGTGTGCGCTTCCGATATTAATTTTTGGGGCTGTTTGGCCTGGTATAATACCATCTAAAAAGTTGGGGTAGTTCCCTTCAGCTATATAAGCTTTTCGTCTTTGATCCCAAGTGTATTTAAATGCGTCGAATTTCGTTAATCCTCTGCCGTATACAGATTTCTTTTGCTGGTCAGCCTGGGTCCGTCCTTGTTTAAATACACAAGTGATCAGTTCTTCGTACTTTGTTTCCCATGGTCCTCCAGTGCCAGGATCCAGACTCAAACTTTCTGACTTGCAAGACAGATTTTCCCATATACTCGGATCATATTTTGTAATGCCAGCCTTTTGAGCTGCTTTGACGCACATATTCTTTAGAAATTTTTTGTTGGTTCGACCTTCTAGACAAAAATCGTACCTAAAACAAAAATGATGTATTAGAATAAAAAAAATTGATATCTGTGTGGTGACATTTAAATGTG
>FIZR01032147.1:0-14384 GCA_900060175.1 Ferrisia virgata | reverse complement strand
TTATTCTTCTCCTAATCATCCAATCATCATTTTCTTGGTCTCAAATTATTCGCCAGACTTCCCTGTACAAATTACCTAAAATGAAAAGTTAAATTTTCTATACAGCAGCAGTGAATCTCCAGACAGATAGTCAACCATCATAATGCAGATGTACAAGGTCTGGTGTACCATCCCCCTTAATATTGCCGTCCACTTTCGAAACACCCTATATATAGGTGGGAATGACCATAGAATTCAAAATTCAATCACTTGTAAATTATGAGGAGGGTTGCTAGGCTGGCTAAAATCGTAAATCTTATTTATTTTTAAGCCAATAAACCACATAAAATTAAAAGCTATTCCACATATCCAAAAATCAGCTTTCTACCTCAATTGGAAGGGGAGATATGGAGTTTTCCCTTCTTGACTTTGAAAAAAGACCTTTCTTCGCATATTTTGCCTCCAAATTGAGCTAGCATGTTGAAATTTGGCGTGCAGAATTGTAAAGAGTTCTGGAGGTGTTCTTTTGAAAGTTTCAATTTTTCAGCCTAATTGCACCTCCTCACACACTAAAAAAAAAGAGGTTTCTTGGATTTTTTTTCCATTTTACAATTTCGTCTTTCTCATATTTCCGCTTCAAATAGGCATGTTGATTTAACAGGAGTCTTAGATGTGCCATATTGTATCAGTATACATTCGATTTTTCATAAAATTTAAAAGGGATGGCCCCGAGTTAAAATTTAGTCACGGTCAAAGTTCTACAGAAAGGTTAAATGATGGAAGAAGATTGGCGAACATTTGTGTTGAATTCGTAAATCGAATACCTGTCCATCAATCAATCGCATATTTACCTACAAGAATATCAAAACGAAACGATCCATCGTGTAAAAGAAGATCATTCCTTTGATTATAAGACGATGCGATGCGATGGTTGATTCGAGGAAAAGAATAGAGAAAACTCAAAAACGAAGTGGGAAAAAACTTTGATGAAGATAAACGCAGTACAAGAAAAACTTTTAAGAACTATGTTGTGTAAAGTTCCGCCATTTCTATAGACATTCCGGAAACGTAAGGTAATATATAATCCTACATCGACTGAAGGAGCACTGAAAAATGTCTCAGTATGGCATTTTTAAAATGATATCTATCTTAAATAAATGATATAAAAGACCCGTGGGAGATTACGGTTTTATATATCGTCACATAAAACAATTTATCTATTAATCTAACTTCTATCGCGTATAGCTACATACGCGGCTTTGTTGTTGTTGTTGTTGTTGTTTTTCAAGTCTGTTTACTCGTTTTATAATAATTCTTCGAACAAATTTGACCATCGCGTCGATTTAATACCTCGTAACAACCATATGGAAAGCAAATCGCGATAATTCGAGCTTTAACGTTTCAGAGTGTATAGGTATGCACATTACATATACGTGTATAGATATGCATTTGAAATGTGTCATAGAACGAGAATTCAATTTAGGGTCGTCGCGATATGGACACTGACATGTACTTTAGCCTTGTGTCACATAGGCTGTGCTGAATTAAAGCCTAAATGTGAATTTTAAATCACGCTTACGCGAAACGGCGAATAAAACGATATCGCCATCTCATATTTTGATTCGCTTCGGTACACGATGCGATGCGGATTAACGTGCGTACCGTACTGTATTGTGTGTTACACGATAGCATTATACGTATTGTAAGCATTTTGGCTACGTTAATAAGTTTAAGAAATGATTTAAATTAACAAGCACACGCGAATTTTTTCATCTACCACGTTGTACATTATTCATGTACCTAACCTAGAGGTACCTATATTATATTTCTAAACGTTTCATGTGGTTGGTAATGTGTACAACATTTATTTGTATGTCATATTGGACCACAAGCACGTTACTTTTGATTTGTTTGTAATATTTATATATATATATTTTTTTTTGTAAAAAAATCAGTCAGTAATTTTATTTTTAAACTGAATTTTCAAATAGTCATCAATGAATTTTAATTCGATAGGTAGGGTGGTCCATCGGGTGTTTAACAGGTAGTGAAAGAAGTAAAAGTAGTGATTTGAAAAGCTGATAGTGAAAGTACTGAAATTAAGCTGACAATTTTTCAAAAGCTAGTAATGAAGAATGAAAAAATTACTCTTTGACGAATCCGTTGTTCATTAATTTGCAATTGATTTGAGGCTAAAAAATGTTTGCTGATTACGAGAACATAGGTTAATAAAATTGCCTACTCGGTTCGCCGTAAAAACGTGTTTTGTATTATGAATCTTGCGTGTGTTGATCGACTTGTTGGTACATATAATTTTATTTTGGATGGTTGTAAATTAGCAATTTGTCAAATTTGTTACACTTAATCCTTATTATTGTTTTATTCTTGAAAACAAACGTAGCTAGCAGGAATCAAAGTTGAGTAAATAATATTTTTATCGATTTCTCAAACCTGCTCTAAGCTCTAGGTCCATTCCTGAACGAGTATTATGATTGAGATATCGCAAAATTATCTCTCTTTCTTTGCTTAGATTGAACCTCAGATTTTGTAGCAACATTCCAGCATCCCTTTCTTCAACCAGTGACCTAGCCAAGTGAAGGAGGAGATTGTCTCCATTCAAGTAGGGAAAATTGGAAATTGTTATCAAATTTTAAAAACGTCCAGAAATACTTTCCTTAGGGTTAAAATATATATATATATATATATTTTTTTAAGAATCCATTCGAATTGTCCACTCAAGGAATAAAAAAAGGAGAACTCTGGGTAGGTTTTTCTTGAACAGTAGTAGGGATTGCGGTGAATAGTTGAAACCCCTCAAAAGGCACATCTAAGACCTGTGTTACATTCATATGCAAAACTGTAACTTCTTAGATGAATTTGGAGGGGAGTTATGCGAGGAACAAACTCAAAAAATAAGAAAAAATTACATATTTGGAGTTGTGAGGGGTTGCAATGAGGCTGAAAAGTCGAGACCGCCAAAAGGCACATTAGGACCCTTTACTAAATGTGTATACCAAATTCCAGCTTTTTAGCTCAATTTGGAGGGGATATAGGATAGGAATAACAGCCCTCATAACATCCCTCCTAATTGACCTAGGAAACTGATTTTTGGATATGTAATACAACTTTAGTTTGTCGATCAGTTAACTTGAGAAGGAACAATTCTCGCAATTTTAGACCCACAGCAACCCCTTTCCTAAATTGGAGCATGACTGAATTTTGACGCGAGGTCATCTCCACTCCGGAATATCAAATACGCTGCCAATCGAAGCCTATTTCCCAAATTCGATCGATTTTGTTCGGTATCAAGCTGAGCAAATAATTTTTAGTTTCGGGGGGATGGGGAATTAATGAATAAAATGAACATCAGACATAACTAAAAATGGTCTTGATGGTCTTTTAGGACTTCAAAAAGGAATTTTTTTAATTCACACCCCCCTCCTCATCTTACGTAGGTTGATATACTGTAATATCTTGGTTTTCATTGACAATATGATAAAAAAAATCCGGCTAAGAACTAAGCTTTCAATTCTGTATATGCTTAAAAAAAAATTCAATGATCACTTCGCCTTCAAAGAAAAATTTGGAACCCCTCTTCGAGATATTTCTGACTACGTCACTGCTCCCAGCAGATGTACAAATACTGGTGACTTTTTGTACAGTTTCTAAAATGCTTAGAATAAGTCCTGCAAGAAAATAAAAACGAAAAAATCTTGAAATGGATTATTTTTTCATATTTTTGGAACAAATTATTGCCCAGCTCCACTTGGGCATACTCAAGCTACATTAAATTCCGTGAAAGTATATTGATATTTCTTGTATGTAAATTATAAGATTTAAATCGATTTTCTAATTCATTATTTTAAAATTTATATCGGAGTAAAACTAGAGATTGATAAAAGAAGCACCGAATAAAAAGGCATTTCTTGTTAAGAATAGATTGGATACCTCTGAACAAAATTTTAGTACCACAAAAATTCCTCGCAATCTCCCTAACCCTTTGCTCAGAATAGCAAAAAAAACGTATTTTTTTTAAAAGAATCATATTCGCGCGTTTCAAGGAAAAATTTTGATTTTAATCGAAATGTTCAGGGTAAAGATGGGCTTATGACGTGAATTTTTTAAAATTTTTTTTGCACCTTTGGGAGAAATAAATTGACAAAAGAAAACTTTCTGCTGCAGCTGCGGGCCTATAAAATTTTCAGTGGCAAAATATGTTTTCGAAAATATCTAAATTTTTGTGGGATGGTGAGTTGTTCTTGAAAACTCCACAAATGCTCGAAAATGTAAGTATTTTAGAAGTAATGTTATTCGGCATAAAATTTTACAGTAGACCGTACAATTAAAATTTTGGCTGTAGTAGATAATGATGGAATTGTGGGCATTGGTGGGGAAGGGGGGAGGTAAAAGATCAAAATGAGAATGCAAAATTCTATCAAAAAATAAACGCCAAATTCATGTTTGGTATGGTCGAATTAATCGAAAAACAGTTCCATCATAATTTTTTAGCTGACTTTGAACCCCCTGAACTGATGTAAAATCTTGAGAAAGTCTCATCGAACTTTCGCGGATCAAATTTTGGGTCTCGTGGAACCCCCACCCGCTTTCTTGGGGCAACAACTCAGTTAGTGATAATACTGCCGTTTTCATATTTTAATTGAACCTCCTGAACACGATAAAGAAGTCAGAATCACCATTTCAAAATAAACTTCCGAGACATAATTTTTCTTTTGTTGAAGCAAAAACTACCTACTAACTTTCATGGTATTTGAAAAATTCGTATTGTATAATGAAACAAATGCTCTTTCAATTTTTAAAGTTGCACCTACGCGAAAAACAAGATAATTAATTACGAATTTTGGCATAAAATTCTAAATTAAAATTTGTAAACGTTGTTGGGAGAACATCAGTATAGATAATTTTTTGTTACTACTCGTTCAAGTGTTGCATGCAAAAATAGGCCTATTGATTTATTTATATACCTACTTTTAATTTTCGCAAACATTATGTAGGTAGGTAAGTAGGTAGATGTTAGGTATAAACTAAGGCGAATTATTGGAAAAGTTGTAATCAACAATTAGAACGCTCGTGTAGTCAAACGAAAAACCCAGAAGAGAGAAAAAAAATATTACGGCACGTAGGAACTAAGTAGGTATCGTTTTACGTGTAAAAAATTTCTTTTCAATTTTTTACCATCAGTGTGAAAAGTGCGTTTCACTGTATATTTGAGCGTTAAAGAATTTCATGTCCATATACTTTCTGGTGGTTAGTTTTTAAAAAGTTATATCAGTTAATACACGAGTTTAGCAGTTTTTTCTCTCATTCGCATTTCCTTTTCCTTTTGCCGTTCGTTAGTCTTGTTTTTCAGCTCTTTTTCATCGCAATTACCCGCAAATTAATTGTAATTTGTTCGAGACTGAAAAAAAATTGCTACCATTTTACCGACTACTGTTTAAAGAAAAACTCGTAAAAGCTCCACTGTACATGTTTCCGTTGGATGTTTTTTTTTTCATGTTATCATAAGCGTAGGTTCATTACGGCGATTAAAACGCACGCGGTATTTTCTCCGAGAAAATGTTGTAAAGGATTGTTTAAAACGAAGTTAACCTTTTTTTTTGTATTTAAAAAAAAAAAAAAAAAACTTTTTCCGCGAGTCAAAAAAAGTGTTATAGAGAAAGAGAGGTACAAGCGAATATAAAATACCCCGGGTTTGGCTTATTTTAAGATTAAAAGACGTACGAGATAAAATGCAACGCAAATTTGACCGCAATTAACCGAAAACCAAGTGAATTGGAAAAATAAACGAAATTTTTACTTGCATTTCCTTTTACAATGGTAAAGATATGTCTTTAGTTTGTATTTGGTTTCAAATTATAAATACCACAGCACAAATAACGACCAATGTTACATTAGCAATGGGGTAAGTACGTTGAAAAAAATTATACTAAATTTGGTCCGATAATACCGTGACAAAGGTTAGATTTACATTGTAAAGGGGATGGTGAGAGGATGTGAAAAAAAAAGAAAACTAAACTAAAGAATAAATACTCGACGCTTTTCTCTGCGAATGGCACGTTATTAAGGAAACGATTAGTGTTTTTGTATAGGTACCTTAAAAATGTATAGTTTGTACGTGCTAAATGGTTTTTAAACAATTTTTCAAGCTCTTTCTTGTTCGCATTTGTGCATTTTTTTTTTTTTTTGTAGGTAGGTAGGTAGGTACTTCAAATTAACTATTTAAACTTCATTAACCATTCAAGGTGGGTCCCTTAATTGCTTTAATTTTGAAATATTTAACTGTGTTAAGTTCTCAAAAACATCACAACTTCGTGGCATTAATTAGATTTCACTTTTGAGCTCGTACACGTCAGAGGCGTTTTTGGTCATAATGAGTTTCTCTTTTTTTTTTCTTCTTTTTTTTCACCCAGAAGACTCGACAGGAGAGTAGCATATCTCGTAATTCTATGTCACCTTGAATTTTTTTCCAACTTTATATTTAGAATATTCGAGCAACAACTTGGTAAGTCTAAGTATTCGTTTTTCAATGAATGTGTAGGACTGAAAGTAATTAAATGTCGCGAGCCGATGAACGTTTGAATTTCTCAATATTTCGACGAGCTTTAGTAACTAAAATGTTCAAATATTTACTTTGTAAGTATAAGATGAATCGATCCCTTATTGTTGCTTTCGAATGAGAAGTTTATACCGAGGATGAGGTATTCAATATAAAGATTAATTTTAAGATTTGTGTAATTTGTCAAACGTTATTGGTACTGCTTGTACTTTGGAAATATGAACGTTTTTGAGAGTAAATTCTTAATGCGATACTTGTTGAGGACCAAACTGTGTACGTATATTCTGTGTACGTACTAGGTATACCTACATCGCTTTGCAAGAAGTTATACGTATTCGATATTGCCTCGAAGTTGTAACTTGTGCATTACTTATAATTAACAAAGTCGAGCGGGAGATAAACAGACTTAGTGCGGAAATAATTTAATGCTTTTAAATACGTCAGTGTAGTTACCCACTAATATGCTTCTCAGCTTCAAGCTCTTTTGCAATTTTCCGATGAAAAGGAAATTTCGCTCGAATATCTTACGTTTAATCATAATGATTCATTGGCTGTACTTACCTACCGTACCTATCTACCTACCTACCTATTTACATATTTATCTATCTGTCTATCTATACACGTAGGTGAGTATAATGGTACACGTACGTATAAAATAATTTTTAAACTCGACTTTAATGTATTTCTAGTTTTTAGAGTGTGACACATGCGCACAAATGAGACTCGTATGGTTATGAAACGCATGATAATCTGATATAGTACAACTCATTCGTTTTCTAAATAAAAATAGATTTCGCAGAATTAATTTAAAATAGAAGTTGAATATCCACTGAAAGTTTGAATAATACGAGAAAACCAACTTTATGCAGTGTGTTCAGTTTTTATTACACTGCCTTTATAATACGAGTTGAGCAATACATATTACCCTCCTGTTGGTCGATTTGCACATTGTAAGTTGGCAGGAGTCAAAAATAGTAACATTTATTTGAAAAATGGAAAATTTATCAATAATATAAGGTAATTTGCCAGCAGTTGATAACTTGCTAGAAGTTGGTAATTTTGTCTTCGGAGCTGATTTTTGAGATGATCATGTGACCGATCAAAAACATAAATGGTATTTTGGATAGCCCCTTCAATTTAGCGTAAAACAGCAGTATTGCTGAGCCCAGCCATGATTGAATAATTTTTTTTTATTCACTTTACCAAAAAGAAGCCCAAAATTTCTGTTTTTTGCTGAAAACCTCAACAGTTTTGCTAAGCGTTCGAGTTTGTAATTTTTTTTTTTTCAAAATTTTTGTGAAATACGTGTCGAAGTGGTTTTTATGCAAAAATGATGGACACGTATGGGAGAATCTACAAACAATTTTTCACATGCCTGGATTCGGCTGGAAGGTAGGAAAAAGGAGTATCAACTACTGGAAAGTGAAAATCGCTAACTTGACAGTAGTTCATAGCTCAAAAAAAACAATCAAAATTCACAGAAAGCGGAAATTTTATACATAGGCAATATGAAGTATGCATTTCAATATTCTCGAACTTCCCTAAAATCCATGGTTTTTTTGTCCCCTTTTGGGGGCAACGGGAGTAAATTTTAATTCTTTGGCAATTACTTTTAAAATTAAGGCACTTACAAAAGAAATGTTAAAATAAGAGTTTTAGAGCATTAAAAAACAAACATTTTACTCCTGTGACTTTTTTCCTTAGGAGGTCATGAAAAGGAGCCAGGGCCTGCAGAAAATTAAGCCCCCTCAGCTCCTAGGAAATAAATTTCAGCTTTCTAAAATACAAGCATTTTTTTTTCTAATTTTTTGTTTTTCCACGCTGAAGGCCAGACCAAACCACCAAATTCCACCTGTGTTTGAGTCAGTTTTGTAAGTGGAAAAAATTGAGTTGAAAAGCTGAAATTTTTATCGCATCATTTTAAGCTCATTTTGCAGCTATTGTGGCCCCGCTGTTTGCAGATTTCCAAAAAAAGCAAAATTCTATCATGTGGTGAATCTCTGTACTTCGTAGAAATTTTACTTAAACTTTCAGTTTTTCGTTCAAATTTTGAAAACATATCTATAAACTTGAGAAAAAAAATCTTGAAAAATTCTACTAGAAATAAAAAGAAAATTTGAGATAATTTTTGAACTTTGGCTACGTTTTTGAAACCAAATGAAAAATATTACGTTTTCTCATAGGTATTCGGATGTTTTTAAATTCGTAAAAAGTTGAAAAAAAATTTTTTAGAACTTACCTCTTGATATGAGGTGATATTAACATTTCAATCCGTCAAGCCTGTGAAAGAAAATTTCTAAAACCTACTTTCTTTTCACCAAGGTCATGAAAATATGAAAAAATTAATAAACAAAATAAAATTTGTCGGTGTTGATATTTTTTGTAGGGTTGGAGGGCGAAAAAGGTAAACGTATAAAATTTTAAAGAAATGCTGATTCGTCCAACCTTTCAAAAAAAAATCCTGCACGCAAAAATCGGTATGAAAGTCGAGAAATTTCCTCATATTTCCGTGAATTTAACGTAGGGTAACCCAATTTGCAAGAAAAGCAATGTTTAAATTTTATATACTTTTGCGAAGCAGATTGAAACAAAAAAAATTTATATTTCCGAGCGATACTTAATATGACAATTTTTAGCCTTTATTTTTTAATGTTACATTCGGTGAAAATGACATACCGTTAAATCAATCGTTAAATGGAACGATCTCCGTAAAACAACGTTGGGAAAATTTAAAAAAAAATGCTTCCCAACGGTATAATTCGAGTTGAAAGTATCGTTAAAATATTTAAGGCAGAAGAAAAGTCGTAATCATAAAAATAAAACGGAAATAAAAAACTAAAAATTTACTTTTCGCGCTAAAAATTCAACTTTGAAAACATGCATGAAAATTGATTTTCCTCAAGTAAATAGGTACGAATTGTGCGGAAAGAAAAAGTGAAAGATCGCACCTTTCTTTTGAACATATACAAAGAATGTTACTGTAACAGTTGGCTGGAGGAATGGAGGGGGCATTTATATGGGATTCTCACAGTTCATTAGAAAAGTTCTCCCTCCCCCCCAAAAGGAAAGGAAAGGAAAAAAGAGAAAAAAAATCTGAAAAAGAAAGGTCCCTAGAAGATATTATTTTTTATCTATATATGCTTTTGTACACGATCATATGGCCAAATATTATTATGTGAAGAAACTCGGAGGTGTTAGGTGGCGTAGCTTTAGCCTGAAGCTTAAGAAACCGTTTGTATTCCAAGCTTGTTTACGTTTCTGACATTAAAGCCGGAGCACTTAAACTATAAACCGGCAAGCTCCTTAACGCCTTGGAAAAATGCTATAGAACGGATTGAAAGGAAATAAGCCGGGAAAAGATGTACGAATAAAGAATGTTAAGCCAATATTGGCTTGGCCAGTGTAACCAACCGTGCAACGCAAAATATATCCAAAAAAAAAACCTTTATAGGATTACGTTGCAAGATTGACTTGGCAGACGTTCAAAATGATTTATCGTTTTGAGCCACTGTCGTGTTAACTGAGCAGCTACCTAGATGGTAGCTACTAGCTACACCTTATCTTGCATGAAAGTGTCAGTGATGTCTTTGACTGGCCAGAAAATTTAATGCGTACTTACCTATGAACATTTTTACATCGTCGTTTTGAGCTTGAAGAAATAAATATCATGACTGACCCACCTCTTATATATTTTTAATAAAATGGTTTACCAAAGTTGGAAATAATATATAAGAATAACAATACCTGTACATCTAAACAAAGCGATTTTCTACACGTCCTTGAAATGTATAACAAAAAAAAAAAGCAGACAAAATAACTTTTAAATTATGAGATGGTATTTCCCTTTGGAATTCATTCCTCGTTTACCTACTTATTTGTTGAAAATTCATCGAAAGAAAAGTCACCGACGTATTTATGTTTTGACAAATACCTACCCGTCGTTTTTTCCGAGACGATCGTTATTTTCAGCGATATCAGCGAGTACCTACTTGTTCTTTTTCTAATAGTTGGCTTTATCGAGTAAATCCCTAAACAATTTCTATAAACTTTCTGTAGGTATCACAAAATATTAATAGCTTTATGGAATACCAGTATCAATACATATAATTGTTAGAATGAATCACAAAAGAAGTTCAATTTCGTGAGAAAAAAATTCTCACAATCGGTAAGATAAGTAGACCCACTCGGTTGGAAATCGAACTACGTATTCAGCTCTCAATCAAAATATAGTCCAATACGATTAAAAAAATAAGTAAATAAATCTCTAGTACCAATTTAAAAAATAAAATGATGAGAGTATCTCTCGATTCTCATTTTCTATACTTAGTCCAATCAATCTAGGTAAAAAAAGGACAAAGTTGAAAAAAAAATTCTCATCTTAGGTTTTTTTTTTAGATCATGTCAGGAATTAGTCATCATCGATAGGAGATGAGCGCGACTCACAAGAGGGTTCTAGATCCCCCCCACTAAATCAGTTTTTTCGCAATATCTCCGTAAATATTAATTATAGTCTAACGAGATTTGAATACGAAATTAAAGTAGACTCAATTTCCTACATTTTTTCTTCTATAAATTTTTTCGTACGTCCATTAGGTGCGAGGAGTGTGGCTATTAAAAAAATGTATTTTATGGCCCAACATAAATGGACATAAAATTTAACGAAAACTTGTGATCTGAGTTTTATTGAGCACTAATGGTAGTTTTCCTCTAAAATATCAATTTTCCTAGTTCGTATTCCCCTCCACTATTCTCATTAGCAATAACTCAAATATCAATTCCTCATCCAACTTTTACTTCTCCCTCTTCCTAAATCTCAACCCCTTTCCTTACAAAAACACAAATCCAAGTTAAAAGTCTTAGTGAATCATGTTGAAAATGTCAATAGACATCCATGTCAACATTTTTACATAAAGTGCAAAAGTCACTCATAATTTTTTTAATTTTTTTATGTTATTCTGTTTTTTAATTTTTTAATTTTTGTTTTATTTTATTTTTCTATTTTTCTATTTTTTTTTTCACATTTATTCAACTGGGACCTTTTAACATAAAGTGCAGAGATATATATATGTCAATATTTTAACATAAAGTGCAAAAGTCATTCATAATCATTCTTCAGCGTGAGTTTTATCAAACTTTCCCATCCTAAAGACATATCCATGTTGACATTTTAAAATCAAGTCCAAAACTCAGAAACGTCACATCAAAAATGTAACGCTTTTACAGAATGACCCCCAGCCCTAAGACATATCCATGTCAAAAAATTATCACTCATCATATGCAAACACAATTGACATTTTGAACATAATTCATTCTGATTTTTAACTAAGATCCGCGATTTTATAAGTGGAGGTGATGAGATTCGTCTGGAGGGAGAAGTACAACTGGGATGGAATATTAGAATTCGAGATATTCCTACAAGTACAATTTGATTTGTACTGTATGGTTTTTAAGGGAAAATAATGAAAAAATGAGAATAGGGTGGGGTGGGAGGGAGGAATATGGACTAGGAAAATTGATATTTTTGAGAAAAACTACCATTTGTGTTTAATAAAACTCATACTGCGAGTTTTTATTGAATTTTATGGCTATTTATGCTGGGTCAGAAAGTATATTTTTTTGATGACCACTCCCTTTGCCCCTAATGGACCTACGAAAAAATTTATAGGAGCAAAAATTTAGGAAATTGAGTCTACTTTAAATCTATATTCAACGCTTGTAAGTCTGAAATTGATACTTACGGAGATAATCCGAAAAAACTAATTTTGTGGGGTGGTAGTCTAGACCCCTCTATCCCCCTCGTGAGTCGCCTCATCTTCTATCGATGAAGACTTTTAGTATATTGTTTGTAGACACCATCCTGACATATCCCATGAAAAAAGCCTATAACGGGATATTTTTTTGATTTTCATTTAGATTTACTGAACTAACTGCACAGTGCAGATTTTCGGCCCACAACACCATACTAGGTATGAGTATAACAAGAAAGATACATTTTTTTCATACTACTTTTTATTTATATTTCTTTAGTAAAAGTCCTAAATGTCATTTAAAGTTTGCGCTCAGCTTAAGCATAAACTATAATACATATTTGTATGTATATGAAAATGTTTTGAGGGAGAAAAAAAAATAAAATAAAGTATACAAATGATCATTCTTGATATCACATAACCGCAAAGTTTTTTCAAATAAAAAAACTTTTCTTTTTTTTTCACAAACTTCTGCGAACATATCGATTTCTGTAAACGTTTTTGAAAGTGTCATCCCATTCTTGCCGCAGATTGTTTACGATAAAGAGAGCTAACATTCTGTTATTTTTATATAAACTTGTATATTAAGTATAGTTTCGAAATGGTACAAAATATTCTCTTTAAACAATGCGTCATGTTACCACTGGTGTGGCTAAAAACTTCACTCGGATTTTAAACATGTGCTCGCGGAAATATTTATTACGCTCGAATCACCACGTTGAGAAAATATTTTCCAAAATTTTCACCACAAAATTATACATACTTGATATTTTTAGTGTAAGATTTTCCCTCAATATGTTAAAATTTTCCAAATAATAATGAATAGTGTTTTCAATACGATGCTTTTTTAGTATAATGATTTTCATGATATAGAATGTAGGGAATTTTGCACATGTACTGTGTGTTATTACAAAAAGTTTATGCCAAACTCCATCCTACGACGACTTTGACCACATAGTAATGAGGAAAATGTGCAAAAATTAAAACACGAGTATCTTAGTACTGTTGCAGGTATTTTCACTTTTATTTTCAATTGTTCTCAAGGATGCAGATTCTGAAATGGTTCGAATTTGTAAACATCTAACAATGGTATTTTGCCTGCTTATGCTTTTGGCGAAAAATTACTTATCCAGCGTATAACCGGCCTTATATTCGACAATTGTACGAATTTTGTGTAACATATGCGAGCAATTGTACATTATGGTCTATGTATCTCTACCTATATCCGATTTCACAAAATGTGCTGTGTACTCATAATTTACGTGCAGAATATCGAATTAAAGTAACACTTTAGATGAAAGAAAAAGTCGCGCGTCGATTCTAAAACGAATCCGTGGTATGCGTAGAATTAAGACACAGCTGTTGCATGCAATTTTGCAAAATTAGAGGTAGATTTTCATTAGAAAAATATCTAAAATGTGGTTGGAATGAACATTGCGCGGCATATTTTCTTTATCTTTTATTTGATAAATAAGTAGGCCAACTGCAACGTAAATATAGAACTACACACTTTGGTGATGTTTTTCTTAGTTTAAAATTTCATTATAAAGCATATCTTTAACAGGCCTGGATTAAAGGAGAGGCTGGGGAGCGGTAGCCCTGGGCCTCCCTTAGGGGCTCTTTTCGATATTTTAAATCAATTTTTTTACTGTCCAAGCTTCGGTAGGTAAAGAAAAGTATTGTGTATAAGAATTTGAGCAAATTTTCGCCCTTGATTTGCTCGGCCTCAAGCCTCAGCACTCTGGAAGCCTAAACTTTCTAGAAGATCCTACCGTGCAAATGGTGTCAGGATAAGTAGTGTCACATGACACAGTTCTGGCTTGAGACTTCTGACTGCAAAAATGGCACACTTCTGGCAATGCTTCAGCCAATCCAAGATCACTAAATATCTGCCAAACTCATGACAGTGACATTGAAGTGGTACAATTGTAGCACCAGGATGACTCCAAAATAACTTCATTATGATATGGCTATGATGTTACTGTGACATATTAATGACATGTATTTGACTCATCAGTGACATGTTTCTTACACCATAATGGTACATTTCTGGCATGATAGTGGCACACTTCTGATGCAAAAAT
>FIZR01032143.1:0-104101 GCA_900060175.1 Ferrisia virgata | reverse complement strand
AAAGCAGGACATCCATAATCCAGTTTACTACGGATAAGTGATTTATAGGTTTAGAGTAATAGGGACCTGGATAGATTGAATTTAGGGGTTTTAATTACTTTCATCAAGTTTAAGGTTTCTTCTAGAGAGAGAGAGAGAGGAAGTGGGAGGTCCAATTTAGTCTTTTATCGAAAGTTAGATCTAAAAATTTTGAACAGGATTTGAATTGGAGGGTACGTTCATTCAAAGTCAAGGTGGGGTCTTTTTGAAACCAAAAAAGACATTTTTAGAGGGTTGCACTGAAAAAAAATCAAAACTCAAAATTTCGCTGACACCTTAACCTATATACTTTTGAATTTTTTCGCGAGTGTTTCTGCAATTTATATTCTGTACGTTTTAAGGCAGTATTATCAAAGTACTTGCGTACATGCAAGTACATGCCTACAATTTGTACATTTATAATTCATTTATTTAAAGTTGGAAAGAATGGAATGTTGAGTAGCATTACGTTAGAAACGGTGTACGATTACCTATCGTACAACGAGCGCACATATTCGGTTGTATAGGTTACTAATTGTTTTTCAATCCGGCCGTTCGTTGGTCGACTATCTAATTAATATATGCGTTTTTTGGTGGGGTTCTCGTATTAGCTGCGTCGGTCTGTACTGTTGTACTAGTATTCTTACGGGGTATATATTCTATACTTAGATACCTAAGCTGTAGACTATATGTAGACTACAGATAAATTACATTTTTGGTACTTTGTCAGGAGCAATTTTTTAAAAATCGTTCAGACCGCGTATGAAATCAAATCGTATTGATAATGTTAGGTTAGCCTGTTAGCTCCTCCGTGGTCGTATTTATACTACACGGAGATGCATTTACATTACATAGGTACATAATACACACACATATATATATGTATATCGTACATAAAGGTCCATCTCTCAAACAGCGCGAGCAACACAGAACACAGCAGAGCAGAAAAGAAAGAAGAAAGAGGCGCCGAATATAATGACACATCTCATATATATTTATCCGAACTGATAGCCTATATGTTGTATACGTATAGTATGTATTTGTTACACCCACCAGACCGTCGTCCTCTTACCTGCAATTACCTCATACTGTTCTCTTTTCAGTTATTTCTTTGTTTTAAAACACATCTGCGCCTTACCTGTCCGTCATTTCTTAATATATTATTTCCATCTGTCAAACGTAGCTAATGTGAAGTTTATGGCGAAGGAATATGTCTATTTTTCTCGTTACATATCTTACGCGCCTCTGGTAAATTTTTCATGCATCGGAAACATATACACTTTACGGATTGAGGAATTTTTTTCTCCCCCCTTCCTTTTATTTTTATTTATCATTTATATAGAATGATAGTAGGTATACCTATATTACCTACACGTCTTCTCTTATTCTATGCTAATTTATGTAGACGTCGTCGTTCGATCTACTTATGCGCCCTGTCGTCGCTCGCCGCACCCCGCACCGTTGTTGGGCTGATCTTATACGTACATACGTATAGGTACTATAACGAACGTATTTCGTGATATTTTTTTCATCGACTTTAAGGGAACAAGTGACGAATATTCTTAGAATAATTTGGTCGTATCGTGTTATAATTATATTGATTGATGGACGCTATAAGGTGTATTTTTTGAAGAATGGCGGATGTGAGTGTGATGTTTGAGTTGTAGTGAGTAATACGAACGAGTGGTGTATTAGGTGATTAATGTTGGCGTGAAAAATTTCGATAAATTTTCATTCGTACCTGAATCAATCTTTTTTTTTATTTTTATGTTTTGTTTCGCAGTCAGGTCCAACTTATCGGTTTAAGTTGAAGTTGATCTATTATGTACAATTATTATTTTTAGATATTTGAAATTTTGTTGTTTTTTTTTTTTCATATAATAGTACACTCTTTCCCCCGCCAATAAGTCAACCTGCGAGCATTACGTTGCTACTTGTACGGTACGAATGATGATGGTTTGAAAAGTTTGAAGATCGAGATGAAAAAAAAAATGCAAATTCTGCGTATCGTCGTTGTATATTTGTAAAATCAATGATGGCGGTTTACTGCGAATGTTTGCTTTTGGCAACATGATGCCATTTTTAGAGCTTAACTTGAATGAAATAGCTAGTAAGTGCGGTACGGTAAAATTTACTAACTGATAGTTTACTACTTGTCTTTTATTTCGTTCTGTTAAAATTGTCAGGTTGTCATTGAGAAAAAGTTTCAGCAAATTGGTGTGATTTTTCAATTTTTAAAACGTAACTTGATTGAAAGCCTTGGATTCGTATGGGTTTTATTATACTTGTAATTTGTCTTGAGGCTGTGTCAGCTTTGAAATCGACATTCTAAAAAGTATAAACTTCGGTGTGTCCGTTTGAATAGGTAACTTTTTTTAATTCTCTGGTGAAAAGGTATTTTGCGAGTTTTTCCTGTGTTCCAAATTCTTAAAAAGTCGATAGTTTTTTTTTTTTTTTTTTTTTTTTCTTTGTTCCAAATTTTTAAAAATTCGATATTTTTTTTTTTTTTTTTTTTTTTTTCAAACACATTCCACAAGGTAGGAAAATTTTCAGTAATTTTGAAGGTTATGTATTGTGTATTCGAAGAACTAATTTTTTTATAATTTTCAAAGGTATGGGCATACAGTAAATATACAAAATTTTATAACAATTTCGTTATGTATGGTTTTTTATTATTAATATGAAATTTGCTGCTGTACTTGAAATTGACTTTTTTGAACAAAATTGCAATTTTTTCTCATGTTAAAAGTAGGTCAAAAAATTAGGTTAGAAGTGCTTTTCGACTAATTCAGGTACGTTGAATACGATACGAATCCGGCGTATAGTTTTCGTTCGAACCTCTCGTTCGTATTTCGATCTTCTAACCCCCCCCCCCCCCCAGCATCCATGTCTACAATTCTGCAATTATGTTCGCCAGCCAAAATTTTAATGGCGTAATCCGGTATAAAATTTTACGTTAAACAACTTTGTTTCTATTAATTTTTAGTATATTAGCTGAGGAAAATGCATTTTTGACCATTTTTTCAGTTTTTAAAAACTGCCTAAAATCCTCCCCCCCCTCCAGTTGAAAAAAATTATACAATTTGAAACCCATACTTTGGCAAAAGAAATGTATGTCCCCCCCCCAAGGTCCGCATCTGCAGCAATTTAAAATTTTCTTTTGTCAACACTCCTCTCTCCTTCAGGGGTGTACAATCTTGGAGAAATTCGTATCAATGGACCAATCATCCTTCTGAACATTTAAATTAAATTCATGATTTTTTTTCCTCAAATACGTTTAAATACAGAAATGTTTTTACAATAAAAAGTTTTATCATTCTGAGCAAGGTAGCGAGATGAGGGGAATTTTTTTAGAAATACCTAATCATCTTTCGTGAAAATTTTGAAAATTAGAGATCAAGGTAATTTTGCTTATTTTTATACGGAATACCCTTTACAAAAACTTCTACGAAGATTACTTTACTTTAAAATACTAAGAGGCGGTCACTATATTCGTTCATTTGGAAAAACATTTCAATTCAGTTTTATATTCGCCAGTTCCCTTTGTTATAAACAAAACTTGATGAATTTCTGTTTTTTGGAGATATTCAAGCGATTGCTTAAGTACGATCTGGCTTGAAGGGAGGCTGGAAACTTTATTTGCTAAACATTTTTTTTTGAAAACCAATAGCGAGACGAAATTTTGTAAAAGACTGTATGAAAATAAGCATGGTAAATTTGCCACGGTGGAATTTTGACATGATACTTTGGTGGTAAGTGCATACCATCGAGATACATACCTGATCAAAGTTTTTGACCCTCCTCTCCCCCTTCCTCGGTTTTAGAGGGGAACGCCTTTTTTTGAAAAAAAAAAATCTTATTCTTTTTTTTAAAAAACATTAGTTGATCAATTTGAGCAATTTTTTGGTATATTGTACATCTGTACAACAGGCATACCAAGAAAAATCAACACCTCCCTCCATAATTTACTCCCTAAATGACCTTACAAAATTTCATTAATTTTTTTTAATAAGGATACTGGTTTGGTACAATTTTGGAACTATGCTTTTTAAATGTGTATGTGACCCCTTTATCACATATATTTTTTTCAAAATTTTATTTCATTAGGGCCATGGTCAAAATTTGAAAAAACCCCAAATGGGGAGGGCCAAACCGAACTATACTGCAAGGAAAAATCTGCTTTTATTGCAATTATTTTTCATATTCGGCATAATTTTAGCTTGTAAGAGTAGAAAATCATAGCCGATGAGCAAAATCCCTGTAAAGGCTCCTAGGACCACACCTCATCCTCATTTTTGGACCCCGGCTAGGTTCATGAAGTTGGTGTCGTTTTCGCATGAATCGAACCTCCTGAACACGAATATGAAATCAGATATTCGATTTGACCGCGATATTCGCTCCATTTTGAAGTGATCGGTATGCTAAAAATTTTCTTCTTCGATCAGTGTAGTAATCCGTAAGATGAGAAGGAGGAAAAAAAATAAAAGGTTTTGGAGAAGAATTTTACAAAATTGCATGAATTTTAGAAACGAACTCGGTTCAGAGTTATATGTTTACGTCTTACAGATAATACTCAAGTCACTTATAATAGGCTTATATCACAAAAATACAATTTTTAGGTACCCTCCTCTTTGGAATCGAGCGAATATCGCAGTCAAATTGATAATCTGATTTCATATTCGTGTACTGGAGGTTCGATTTATGTTAAAACAATACCAATATCATGAGGGTGAGGGGGTGCTACTACTGTGCAACAGAAGTTTTTACAGGGATTTCGCTTATAGGCTATGATTTTCTACTCTTACAAGTTACAAATATACCGAATATGAAAATAATTGCAATAAAAGCTAATTTTTCCATGCAGTATAGCCCTTTTTGACCCTCACCATTTGGAGTTTTTTCAAATTTTGACCACGGCCCTACTGAAATAAAATTTAAAAAAAAAAAAATATCTGATGAAGGGGTGCAGTGCACATTTAAAAAGCATAATTTTAAAGTTTTACCAAACCAGTATCCACTAATCAAAGAAAAAATAAATAAAATTTTGAAAGGCCATTTCGGATGGTAAATTATGGTGAAGGAGGAGGGGACTGTATGCCTCTTATATAGTTGTATAATATACCAAAAAATTGTGCAAATTGATCGATTAGCGTTTTCTAAAAACAGCCATAGGTGTTGTTTTTTTTTTTTTTTTTTAAATGCTCCCCTCGAAAACCGGTTGGGTTGGGGGTACAAAACTTTGATCAGATATATATCTCCATAGTATGCACCTACCATCAAAGTAACGTGTCAAAATTCCATCGTGGCAAATTTACCATACTCACCTTCGTGTAGCCTTTTAAGGGTCAATAGTCGGAAAATGAATACGCTTTTTGTGTATAAAAATAAATTCAACGTAGAAAAATTCATTCTGTACTGGATTTTGTCCCCGTACCCGCCGCTTTTGTGTCGCTGAATTTAAGTGATTTGTGAGTTTCGAACTGAAGAAATCAGACGAACTGAACTTTATATGCTGTTGAGTTCATTGTTGAATATTTTGTGAGCTCAGTTCAGTTTGCAAATTCATTTTCGAAAAATTGGAATTTCAATTCAGTTCAATGAAATCCCAAAGCTCGTAAAGTGAACGAGTGAACTTCGTTTGCATTCCTGGTCCTAGAGTGTATCTGCTTGAGACCTATTTTCACTCCCGATAACGCTGATTTTCCTACTTTTAAATTTGTAAGAACTAGCTGTTCGATGTGTGTTTTTTTTTTACGTACTTTGCCCCGCGCAAATGAGTTTTTTTTTTTTTTAGAAATAATTCTTCATAGAACCTTTTCATCGCACGCAATGCTTATCTCAATTCGAATCATCTGGAGGTATGAAAATTATATCATATCGGAAATGTTTGTAATTTGACAAAAATGTCATTTAATTTTGTAAGGGTTAACGAACCGTTATAGTCAGCCATAAGTATACCTACCCACCTATCTATGTCTGTAGGCATATATCAGTATCATACTTACCTAGGTATGTGCTCGCCTATGGACGTGTATTTATATGGTTTAGTACGTATAAAATACTCATATGTGCGTGTATTAATTCAGCGACACGATTTCCAAATAAACGAACAAAGCTTAATTTTATGCAATTACCTAGGATAATTTTTTTGTGAGCAATCTCATTATATTTCATTTTTTAGAGGAAATATACTTACAAACGCGGACGCTTTCTCCACATATTGGTACATTGTTGACGTAAAGCGTTACTAATTTCCTTATAGGTTTAGTTCGAAGAGATACAGAGTGAAAGAGAAATAGAGAAAAAAAAACACATGTAAAAATTATCCAATACGTATGTAATAAGAACGTTAGAATTGTAATTACAATCCTATCGCTATCGCGGCGGTGAAATGCAATTAGACATCTTTTGTAAGTATAATTACCATTGTAGAGAGGAGAATTAGGTAAAATCGTTGAATTATTTACGAATTCTATTGGTATAATATGGGTGAATATTGAAACCATACGTACATACATTTATGCGTTAGTATAGCTCGGGTGGTATGGCCACATAAGCTCTCAAATCGATGGATAAATGGTAATTGAAAATTTAAAAAGTAATTAACGGATACGTATTCGTAAACGTTTCGTATATACCGGTTTTATTCAATTAAGAAGGAGTAAAGTGTACGTAAGATATGTAAGTAGTATGTAGTCGGGAGATTTTTCATCATTTCTGTTTTCCTTTTTTAATAAAACGCGCGAAGTGAAGAGGTGAAGGAGAGAATACGACGAGACATCGTTCATTTAACGCATTTGCGCCTAGTCGGTATATATTTACCAAATATTGACAAAATAAACCAAAAAAAAAGTCGGTGTTTGTTTTTAAATTCTTTTACAGCATCCGAAGAACTCACTTAACGTTAAACATTCTGTTTACCGAAGCCACTTCAGTCGCTATCGTGTTTACATTTACTTTTCAGAGACACATATTGTCAATGTACATTTTGAAATTTTTTTTCCTTTTTTTTTCATTATTATTTTTGTATTCGTCATCGAGAGGCGCCTATGATACAAGTATCGTTTTCTTACGAGTACTTTGGGTGATTCCCGTACTCCTCCGGTGCTCCGTAGTGAAGTTGAAAAAAAAAAGGGGACAACTGATACCTTTACCTATGTAATAACTACATATGTGAGGTCAATGGCGTATTAGCCATAAGGCAGATTAGGCACTGCCTAAGGGCGCAAAAATTTTTAGGGTGCACAGGGGCATAAAAATTTAGGACGAAAAACTGGAAGAAAATGTGGAAAGTGGAGAAAATTCAGAAGTGAAAGCCAGAAAGGATTTTCGAGTGAATACATTCCGTCAAATAATAGACCAACTGTTAGATCAATTGCAATACAGAATTGATGCCTATAAAAAATTTGCCTTCTTGAATCAACTACCGAATTTGACGAATGAAGAAATTAAAACAAATTTATCTGCGATTAGAAAAATACACAATGAAGACATCGAAGAGGATTTTATTTTCAATGAAGTTGTAATTTTAAAACAACATTTGAGCGCCAAAAAGATTCAGAAGATTTCCATAAAAGAATTAGGTATATGAGATTGTAAACAAATTAAAGGACTTGTACCCTAATTTGGAAATTCTGTTACGTATTTTTTTGACCACAGTAACCGCCAACTGCACAGCAGAACGATCTTTCTCGGTTTTGAAGCTTTTAAAAACTATTTAAGATCGACCATGTTAGAAGAGCGGCTAAATTCTCTTACTACGTTACATATGAACAGCGATATCACGCAAGATTTCAATGATTTCGCGGTTAAAGAATCTTGAAAAAAAAAACAATTTATCAATTAGCTAAAGTGAAAAATTGTTTGGTTACAAATTTTTGATTTTTTTTTACCAGACCTAGTCTTACTATTACTCTAACGTTTTTCTACGTGTTTTTACTTGCACTTAGATTGCTTTTTTTTTAATTTTTTAGTACGAAAAAAAAAATTTAATACCTAGCTGTTTTCTCTATGAATTGTGTTGGTAATAAAAAAAAAAAAAAAAAAAAAAACGTTAATTTTTCACCCTCTCTTTTTTATGCAGATTTTTGCATTAGATACCTATTTTGAGACATCAATAGGGGCGTAAGCGTCAAGCATTGCCTTTGGGTGCAAAAATTGTTAATACGGCTCTGGTCGCCTCTATGGGTGGATTCCAACGAAGTCCTCCTACGATCACACATCAGCAAATTTGTCTACCACGAACCAACCCACACTGGTGTATATTATTAGGGATGGTTTCAAAACTCTACATAGATAAGAGGGGGAAGGTGTGGAGAATTCATAATCATATATTTTTCGAAGATACGACTAAAAATGTTATTACTGAAAAAAAAGTATTCAATTTCGAGGGAAGATACACGAGCAAGCCTCGTGGCGAAATTTTAGGGGAAAAAAATCAATTTTTCTCGAGGAAAGAAAGAATCTGTTAAGAGAGCCTGCAAATATTTCAAAGGTCAACTTTCTCCTATCTTTTTGTCTATGCTCTTAGTCGAAGATTGCAACACTGCAAATTATGTCGAAACCTGTCACAAGAGTCGTAAAAATTGAGATAGGTATTAGCGTAGATGAATAGTACATATGGAGGAGAATTCCAAGTACTCGCTCGAACCCCCCCCCCTCTTTTCCCCGAAGGTAGCGCTGCACAGGCATCTAAGAATTGAACAATTTAGCAATTTCAAAACTTCGATCCGATCATCAATCCAAATGGCGAATCTTGTGGAGAAAAATTTTTCGTACAAATTTTGTCCTACGTACATTTTGCCTACCTCCGTTATTACAGGGGCAACGTTCGTTGAAATTTTATAAACCTCTTCAAAGAATCAATACGGCAAATTGTGTGCATAGTAAAACTGTTGGATAAGCGATAAGCATTGGTTTGCATTTTATAAGCTCTTTCAAAAAAAATCAAAATTGCAAATTTCGTATGCAACCAAAAATGTTACAAAAATTGCCTACTACAAGGTTTACTATTTGAAACCATGATTTCGATGTATTTTTTATTTTCGAAATTTTACCTTACTCCAATTACCCCCCTCCCCCCAGCCCACTGTAAAATTTTGAGAACGAAAAATTTATTCAAATCTTGATTTTGAATGGCGAACCTTGTAGCAGGCAACTTTTGTAAATTCTGCATATGAAGGGGCTAATAAAATTTAAACAAATGCTGCCCCTTCAATAACAGCGATAGGCATAATTTGTATACGACAAAATTTGAAGGAAAAATTTTCTTTCACAAGGTCTGCCATTTTAAATGACGATTAAATCGAAATTTTGAAATTGCTCAATTGTTTAATTCTTAGATGCCTGTATAGCGCCACTTCTGGTAAAAAGTGGGGCTTTGAGGGGGTACGTTTGATTCGCGTGACTTCTGCGGCAGATGGAAGTCTTGGACCAGGCTCGAGCGAAACGAGGGTGAAAATTATGCAAATTATCAGCAATGAGAAGGGTCGAAAAATGGACATTTTACGAGCAGGGAACGTGCCAATCCCTTTTTTCAGGGTAAAATGGCAGTTCAAATTCGGAAAGTGCTACTTTTTGCTTGAGAATTTGAAAAAAAGCAAGTTTTCAGCGGTAAAAAGGTATCAACATAACTTTTAACATGTAAATAGTAACAAAAAGTAACTTAAATCGAAAAAAGTAACCTGACTAATGATGCCTATATGAGAAAAATAACTTCAAAAATAAGAAAAACCGTTCAAAAAACTACTTCTTTGAAACTGTAAGGGAGACAATACGCCAAATTTTAATCCTATAACTTAATTAGGAGAGGAGGTATGCGTGGAACTTACTTTTTGCATGGTCAAAAAGTGGAAAAACCTCTTATGTTTGGCCTCCTAATTGAAATAGGAGGTTGTTTTTCGGAAACACAATGCACAATTTCGGATTTTCTATTAAATGATGTAAAAACTAGCAGTTTTTGCAATTTTAGCCTCCCTTCAGCTCCTCCCTTAAATTTCGCTGAAACTAGATTTTAACCCAAGGTCATCCCTCACTTATATTTATAAAATTAGCCATCAACCTGATCGATTTTAGTCGGTATTGAACCGAGTAAATGATTTTTAGTTTTGGAAAAAACATCAATAGAAAGCATAAATATCTGAAATAGTCAAAAGTGGTCTCAACGGATTTAGTTGAATCCCCCCCCCCCCAACCGTTCTCATTCGCCTTAGGAAGGTAATTTATGATAGTCATAGAAAATCAGGCTAAAAATACTAAAAAAGCGTTAATCTTTTGCACCTTTGAATGAAACACTGTAAAAAAAATCACCCAATAAACAATCTTGAAAAACGTCGATTTGTTGACCTATCTAAGAAACGTAAATTTTACATTTTAAAAAATTAAAAAAAAAACATGAAAAAATCGTTCAAAATGTCATTTAACAGCTGCCAAAAGATACAAAATGAGGAAAAAAATTATTTTAATCGGCTAAAACCAAAAAAAAAGATATTTTTTGAGTTATCAGCACGTCATGCGTCAAAAGAATAAAGCCCCAAGGCTCTGAGCGAAAATTTCAGAAAATATTAATACTGAAGTTCACTTTACAATTTCGTATATATTTCAGAAGGAAAATTATGCACAAAATTCTTAATCTCTTCACAACCCTCATAACCTAACACACAACCCATAAAAATGAAAAAAAAATCAATTTTTTCCCAAATAACGGCTAATTTTGATAGTTTAGATCTTAAAATAGGTATTTGTAACCGAATAAAAGTAATCTGAGTGAATCTCAACCCAAGAGAGATCCACTGGAGAAGAGGAGAGGGTACAGCTCTCTTAGTATAAATCAATAATAACAAACATTTGCTTGATGGCTCTCCTCAAATGTCACCTTTGGATTCAAAATTAAACAGAATTATTCTAATAGCTTGTTAAAAAACGACTAAGATGAATCGTGAAACTAAAAATGTTCCAAGAAGGACGTTATATAGCTCATTTTTGACATTTGCAGGTAATACTGAGAGAGCTTTACGTTCCTTCCTCCACAATGGGTTCCTTTTCTGGTCGTGATTCGTTGGGATAACTTAAATTTAATTCTGTGTAGAAGTTGCGCGGTGTAATTATCAATTAGGCCACGATTTTATTAAAATTGATTTTTTTTTCTATTTTCACGCATCACACCATACTCGTATGTTGAACTACCTCAGAACTTCAATCATTTATTCGTATCCGAAGTTCAACGATCCTAATTCTATACGAAAATAAACATATTTTCGTCGAGTTTTCGAAACAATTCGAAACCCTGCTATCCGATACCGAATATTTGTAACCTCCTCCCTCCCCATCCCGCCAACTCAAAAATCATGTACTCGAAGCATTACCGAACATTTTTTCAAAAATTCTAGGATCAATGCTGATTCAATAATGTTCCACAAGAAACTTTCAAGTCGAAAAAAAATCTAATTTCATTTGTTTTTCAGCTCATCTATAAACTGTTCGATTTAACCATTTTATTTTTCATTTCTTTCCTTTTTCCAGACAGTAAAAAGAGAAAAAACCACTCCTATTTTTCGTACAGAAAACACAAAAGTCAAAAATACACATCAATCTTACGTTTCTCATACAAAACGTTTCGCATTGGCTGATCTAATGTCATATCGATTTCATCAGCGTATTAGTAAATCCATGCGAAGTGGATTGCCTGCATAAAAACCAACATCTTTCAAAAAAAGAAAAACTCTTTCGAATCGCTCTTTACACTGAAACGTAATACGAAAAAAAAAAAAAAAAAGTCTCGTATACGCAGGTAATAGGTATCATACTCGTACACTATGATTGCTGATGAAAGATTATTCGATAATCCATCTCTTTCACCAAATTTAATACAGTTTTTATCCGGCTTCGATGTATACGACTCGAGTCGAGGAGCCAGCAACATGCAAAACTACCATCACATTTCTACTTCGTAGTATAAACTTGGTCAATTATTGAAATATCAGTACGACTGAATCGACCAGTATTATTTCATCATTTCGATGATACCTGAGTAGATTATCAATCAACATGGGGCTATCGAATTCGCAGGTATTGAAATTCGTTTAGTAATAAACGAAGAAAAAATCCGACAAAAGAAAGGTTTAGGCTGAGATGCGAGCTTCTATGAAGGATTTCCAAGGTATGCCTAGACTTGCAGAGAAGCGATAGGGAAAGCAGAAGCAGGAGACTGGAAACGAAGAAGACATTGACGACAAGGAACCAGCGACATGATGACATTGTTTAAAACTATATCAACGGATAAAAACTTTCACTCGGCTGTAACTACATCTAAAAGTGTATAAACTTGTCTTCGAAGAAAAAACATCGACGATTTTAAATCGCGCCGCCGGTTGTCGAATTTTCGATTTCATAGCCTCACCACCCCTCTCCCGCCCCCCAGGTCTACTACTACGTGAGTACAAGTACGTTCGAGTATATACCGATGCCGCAGAGCTTTTTATATCCCTTTAAACCGCCGTTCGAGTACATTTAGTATGGTATAGAAATACGGATAAATACAGAGAGGAAAAAAAAAAAAAAAGGAGGAAAAATGTAAAACAAATGTTACTTTTCGCATTGATTTTCACACAAACACACGTGAAATTTGCACCCTTTAGTATTATGACGCGTGAACTCCAAGCACCTTATGCTAATTTCTAACGTTCGTACTTCTTACCTAATTCTTCGCAACATATACACACTTTTATTTTCTTTATTTCGTGTAAGTATACGTAATAGAAACTTATATACTTATGGGTATATAGTATGGTATAGGTTAAGATACCGGTAAACGTATTGTCGGGTGTTTCTTTTATCAACTACAATAACCCTCGGGTTGGATAACTTTATAACGAATTCAACTCGCTGACACGTAAAAGTTGAGAGCTGCGAGCAAATAAACGTGTAGGTAAAGTGCGAGGACGGAAAATAGCGTACCTAGCTGTACGATTTCTTTCATCTTTTTCTCTTCCCTTTATGCTTCTTCGTACACACCAAATTATAAATAAATAAAAATAAATGCATTTTAAATTTAAATTACCTTCTAGATCGCGTATCAACTCGTATATGTCTTCCAAATATCTGTACTTCGAATTTGTCACATCATCCGGTAATTTTTCCCTGCAACATATAAACGTATGAAATAGACTGAATGATGAATGAAAACCTTAGCTTTGATACGTACAATTGATAGGTAAATGTATAGATTACAAAATAATGAGTAAATAATAGCGTGTATTTTTTCACAGTTAATCAAAATTACCCAAATATTTACTCCCAACGACGTAGAGGTCGTACCTCAGACCTAGCTATTGGTACATACAACAGTACGGAACGTAAGGGCAACGGACCAAGGACGTTGGATGACGGCGAAACGCCGATGCGACGTCGACGTATTCGAAGATGAAAAGGTTAACTTAAATATACAGCTCAGTAAACTTATAAAATAGGCCCAAAAGCTCGGTTAGCCGTTCTTATAATGTGGTTTCCAATTCGCCACCGCCGTCTAATGTACGAACTTGACTATATTTAGCCGTTTTAAACTGCCCTCGAGAGCTCATAAAATGCAAATTCCATTTCGCCCGCAATAACGCCACTCAAATACGACCGACTCGAGTTCAAGTACACAAACCCGTGTTGTATTTCTATCGTGGCTAATTGTACGCGGTACCTTGACTGCGCGCATCAGCATCAGTTTTAACCGCAATCCTATTATAATTTTCGTCACAACTTCGCAGCTACACTAAAAGATTTGCTATTTGCTGTACCGAACGGTATAGCAAAAAGGTATATGTACCTGCGGAATTGTGTAGTGTTTTATCGTTCGTTCGTTCGTTCGTTCGTCCATTCATTCGTTCATTTGTTCCATCCCTGTACAACTGTCTCTCTTTCCTTTTCTATTTTAATAACGTCGTTCGATCGTTCAGCCAAACCGAATGTATTTTTTTAATTAGTTTCCACGGGTATCAGTCAAACGGCGCATAAATTACCACAAATTTGATCGTTTCGATCGTTGTATAGGCTTTGATAATACGCTATATTAAGTAATATGCGATAAACGGATGCTGGGACAGTTTCTGATGGTTTACCTGCTGATTCGAATAGGGTATACGTACAAAATTATGATTCTGTTATAGGAAACTAAAAAGCAAAAGCATCGAGTTTTACTATACGATAGGGCAGACTTCTGTGATCGGTTTGACAAATTAAAAACACCCAGTGACTGGTTTAATACCGTATCAGTATGTTTAGAAACATTTGTTCGTTCTTGAAACCAGTTCAAGCAAGACGCAAAGTCGGACTCGATTGGTTAACATAGATCAAACCAGTTTCAAGAGATTTAAAAACAGAATATAAAACTGTATTCGCGGTTGAAGCAATTTGAAACCAGTTTCATGCATTAGGGGCAAATTTTAACCGGTTCAAATTGGTTTGACATCATGTTATTCGCTTTGAAAACCGGTCCCTTGGTTTTAAAGCCCGTTCAATAAACACGCAACATGATAGCTGGTTAGTTGTGAAATAACAAACCGGTTTCAAGAGTTTTAAAAAGCAAACGTTGAACTTTATACCACGTTGAACCAATTTTATGCAATCAATTTAAGTATCAACCTATTTAAACTGACTTGGAGTTATCTCTGAGTAGTTGTAAAAATTGGTTCACTGAATACGTAAAATCAGTTTCAACCGGTTGAGAAATTTCAAACAAGTTTTATGAGTTTCTAAAACAAAATGTACAACTTTACGTCCTAGCTAAAGCAATTTTAAAACCGGTTACATGTGTTCAAAACATATTGAAACCGGTTAAAACCGGTTTTATATGACATCATTTGCTTTAAGAACTAGTTTCGCGGTTTTTAAACCAGTCCAATGAACGGGTAAAGTTGGTTTCATACGACCAAGAAATTTCAAACCGGTTACATGTGTTCAAAACACATTGAAACCGGTTAAAACTGGTTTTATATGACATCATTTACTTTAAGAACTAGTTTCGTGGTTTTTAAACCAGTTCAATGAACGGGTAACGTTGGTTTCATACGACCAAGAAATTTCAAACCGGTTTCATGAGTTTCATAAACCGAATATTGTCATTAACACCAAGTTGAACCAGTTTTGGAACTAGTTTCATGTATTCAAGGCATATTTAACGCAACTGAAACCGGTTTGGTGCCCTCTTAACTGCTTTAAAACCAGTTTTATGGTTTTCAAACCGATTCAATAAACCCGTAAAATTACTTTCAACTGGTTAAGAAATTATAAACAAGCTTTGTGAGTTTCAAAAACAATATGTAAACTTTTACGTCCAATTTGAAGCAATTTTAAAACCAGTATCATGCCTTCAAAGCGTATTTAAACCGGTTAAAACCGATTTCGTGTGATATCACTTGGTTCAATAAACACGCAAAATCAGTTTCTTCCGGTTAAGGGACTAGTAAACTAAGTGAAACCGGTTTGTATTATCTCATCTGCTTTAGTTCAATAACATACAGAATTAGTGTCAGCCGTTCAATAAATTTTACAGGGGTTTACAAGTTTCAAAAGCAAAACATAGCTTTTCAAAAATTGATAGAAGCTTTTCCAAAACTGGTATGACGAATTCAAGAAATGTGACAGGTTTGATACTGGTTGAGTTACTTTACAAATAGGTTTCACAGATTTTAAGGTGGCTAATTTTAAAATAATTTCTTCGCCATAAAAATCATCCAGCCAAGATTTAACACCCCTGTGAGACAAATGGCGAGTGTTTTTACACAACTGTAAAACTGGTTCTGAAATTAGGTACATTTTGAACGATTACAATAAGTTATGAAATCAGATAAATTGTTTTAAAGAGCATGAACTGGTTTTAAAAATCTGAAACCTAATGTTCAACGAATCATAATCGTTGAGTTTCAAAAACCAATCCAAAACTGTATTCTCATGAAACCTGTTTGTTAATTAAGTTGAATTTTTTAATCTGGTTTGAGCTCGGTAGTTGGTTTAGAGGGTAATTCAACAAATTGTAGACCTAGTGAAAGTTGTGAAAACCAGTTTAGCGGATTAATTAAGAAAAGAAATTATTATAAACCGGTTTAACGAGTTTTGAAGAGTACTTCGATGAATTTTAAATCGATTCGTTGGATTTTGAAGATGAATACAATTGATCGGAAATTAATTCAGCAACTTCGCAATGGTCTGTTATGGATTCCAACCCAATCAAATTGTTCAGAATTGAATTTGAAAGTACATACTATAAACCAGTTATGCGAATTTCAAAATCAAAGAGATGGCATCCAAACTAGTTCTGTGAATTCAAAATCTCATAAGATAAGTATTCAGATCTAAGGATAATAATTTCATCAAGATAAAAGTTAAACCTGATACAAACATTTTAAATCCGTTAATCCAGTTTGTGGTTAAACGAATTTAAGAGGGTGAAAAATTGACTTGCCAAATTTGAATGGTTTTAAAAGAAAATTACATCGGTTTTGAATGCATTTAATAAAACTGTATGAATAAGTCACGTGCACATTCGGAGGTTAGAATAAATCGAGGACTTTTTGAGCACCTACTCGACCATTCGGTAACGTTTTATTATTATTATTATTATTATTTCATCTGACGCTACCTTAACACAAAAAAAAAAAAACAGATAGCGATACTGAAAATTAGTTTCGATATTACCGAATGTATTAATCACAGCGAAGCGAACTCACGTCAGCAATTTCGAAAAACCGCACGAGCTTTTTATTTATTTTATTTTTTCGCCCTCTTTCTATCTATTCGAAGCGACGCGACGCGGCATCAAGTCGTGAAGAGAAAATGATGATAAATTATAAAAATAATGGACTTTCTCAATATTTTCGCCGACATAAGAAGCCTGCTCAATTTTTCCGTTTCTTTTCGGCGTTTTTTCGATTTACTTGCCGTTTGGCGCGCCTCGCAGCCGGACAGAATGTCTCGCCAAATTACCGTAAATTACGCGAATACGTTTTTATCAAGATTAATGACATTATATACTATTATTAAAATTAAATTCCAACCTTTTTGACTTTAATTAACCAAACAGGCCGGATAAAATTTAACGCAATATGATTCGAGCCGCGAAACATTCTCTGCCTTTGCGAGCGATGCATGCTGACTGGCTTGTTATTTGGGCGCTGACAAATCCGACTCGTTCGTTTATTGTTAATTCATTCGACATCTTCGGGAAAGATGTACTTTCAAGGCACATTACGCTATTAAAGAGGCGTTGATATTTTGCGCGCAACAAAATGATTTATGTGCTTTGCAAAATTGAAGGATTGAGTAACCTGATGGTTGATGTTGGTTAAACACGAGGGATTCAACATGACAAGCTATCATAATGTAAGGGGTTCTCAAAAATGATTGATTATATTCTCGGCGTATGGGACGGCGTGCGGCGGCGTAGTGGCCAATATTTAAACGCGGCTGTATCTACGCGTTCGCTGAAAATGTTACATTATTTCATAATTGATCCGCTTTTCCGGCCCTATCGTTCGCAAACAAAAAATAAAAGAAAATAGCCACGTCATTACGGTTTCGATAGCTCGATATGTTCCTTCCAATAAGTCATTAATACGCGCTGCCCAACATACATCTCAATTCGTACGACGACCATACGTTCTACGTACCATAATATGCGTTTTTATAACCAGTAAATTGACCAATGTTACGTCCAAGTTTGATGAAAATTACACCGAGAACCAATTCAATGTATCTTTCAAATTACTAAAAAAAAAAAAACCCTCCTCTAAACGCTCGCGTATCATCCTAGATCAAACTTATCACAACCAGATTGTTATCCAGCTCAGAATTTCTTCACGAACTGCCTTTATTTTAGCATTTTATTCAATTTTTGATAAATTTTTGCATAGAATTCACGCATCTAGTAGCCTACTAAAATCGATGAACATCGCGAAGAAAAAACTATCGACAAAAATTTCGATGCTTAGGCCATGCAAGCCACCTCGAAGCATATTTAAATCAATCAAATCAATCTAATCATCACATCGTATACGTTAAAAACATTTATACGAAACTCGAACTGTTAAAATGACATCATCGAACGAGTGATGGGCACTAATAGGTATAGTTAGTAGGTAGGCTAGACTCTTAAAAAATTGCGCAATTAGCAAACTATTCTATTTTCGCGATACTGCGAGTAAATTACTCCTTCGGTGGGTACTTGGCATATAGTGATTTTTTTTTTCCTTTCATCTTTCATTTAACTTGCACGTAAAATAGCTACACACGTATAATACTTGGTACGATAATTTTTTAATTAATGAAAGCTCGACGAGGTACGTGCAATAAATCAACGCTTTTCATTATAATGGCCTCTATTTGCAATCAAAGACGAGATCGCGTTTTTTCCTCTCTTTTTTTTCGCTTTTTCAAGTACAGTTATCGAGTAAGCACCTTTCAAGCTCTAATATCAAAAGAGACGCGCAGATGGTTTCAATTCACCCATATTAATTCAACTTGTGTACTTTGGAATCAAATGCGCCCAAGGGTTCTTTCAAAAGGCGGTATATATTACGTTTCTATACTTATACAATTTTTTCGCCTAGAAAATATCTCGTACTACTTTTCATTCTTTTTTTTTTCTTCTTCAATGCTATATACGCGTAGGCATCCTCCGAAATTTCGCTAATGATTATCCACGTGTGTATTATCAAAATATCTAGATTTGATTCGATAACGAACGAATTCTATCAAAATTCGAAGGAATTAAGAGAGTCGAAACTCCATAGAAACCGTTCCCTCATTTCTTTACAAGTTTTACTCTAACCTAAGAACATCAGTTACATAGCAGGTCAATTGGTGATACATTCGAGTAAGTTGTACTTGTAAGCTTCGCTTTGTCCACTTTTCTGAAAAACTACCAAAATGTACTTGAGTCGAATACCAGTAGTACGAACGTGACTTGATTTTATGTACTTTTACGTATAATAGAGATCCTAATCCACGTATTTTCTTTTCAGGTGTTAGTATAGTAAAACTAAAATAATGATCAATAAATTGGCGTACTGTACAACTCGACCTTTTGAAAAAGGAACCTCTAGAACCTCTACAAATTAAATTTCAATTTCCTCGATATATTTAGATCAATTGTAAAATAAAACACCAGTTTTAAAGTTTACAGGGTAAATAATATCCTTTTCACTTCTCCCAACGAAGTAATCTCGAAATTTCCAGCATGTTCAAATTTTAAATCGCGATGCCTTAATTATTCTTATTCCATCAATCATCTCCAAACCTAACTCAACAACAAATTTTGAGCGATTGGCTGGTTGGTAGAGAAATAACACCAAGTATGACTGAAACTGATCGAAATGAACTTCTAAAATCGATGAAAAAAATTTGAAACAAACACCGATGGTACATAACCAAATTTAACCCTCCTAAATGAATTAGGGCGATTAAAATGTCCAAAAAAAAAATTAATTTTTTGATACTGTAAAGAGAGGCTTGAGAAGGGTGAAAAGTTCATTACCTAAAAAAAGGTATATACATCAAGAACTTTTAATAAACGCATGTACAATAAATTTAAATTTTCTAGGTCAATTTGGAGTCGAGTTGATCTCCCGAACCAACTCAAAAAGCCATTTTTTTCGGCGCTGTGAGGAGATGAAACAGGATTGATAAGTGCAGGCTGTTGCAAAATCACTAAAAAAAAGAAGGTTTAACGTACAAAATATCAAAAAATCACGAGAAAAGCTTCACGAGGATCAAAAATGACAGCGGTTTAATTTTTGAGCAAAAAAAAAAAACATTTCCAACTAATCATAAGACCCTTTTTATGCTACCTTTAATTAAAATTAAATGCATTTCCAGAAAATAGAAACTACCAGCTTTTCAAGAATGCATTATAGGCTCAAGTTTACACTTTTCACAAAAGAATGATCGTGAGTTGAAAAAAACTTTGATTTTGACACGTTGCTTCAGGGATACTGAAACTTATGACAAGTAGTGTACATCGTCATAGCCTACTTTTTTTCATGACAGATAAGTCTATTTGATTTTTTTTTTTTTTTCATTTTAGGAGTTTATTTTTATTCTCTTAGGTGAACGATCAAAGCATAGATACATGAAATTATTGGCTATGACGACGTTTCTTTCTAAAATTGGATTTTTTGGATAAATTAGGTGCCCTGCAATAATTTGCTCCACGACAAAATTGTAGAGTGTTAAATTCTTTAGCTTGTACGACATTTAGATTTTTTCAAGAAAGCTTAGTTTTCGAGGTATTTTCAAAGAATATTGAAGCTTTAAATTTATAGAATTGAGATCTCAATTTTCTTCGATGATGACTCGATTGATCTCAATTTACTACAATTCCATCTTTCCATTACCTATCATTTGCAATACCTTCTCTTTCAACCTACTTTTTAGGACGGATTTTCTTACAATAAAAAGTAAACCTGTAATTGTGAGCAATATACACGATGTATTTGGAACAAAAAATCCTCTCTCGTAATTTCCCCATTTTTTTTGCTTCTTATTGCGTTGCACCATCAATTTATGGCATTTCAATTCTGAGAAAAACACTTTCGAGTTCTTATGTAACATATCTGGATGCACAAACCTACATGTAGTAGAATTATGAGCATTAAGTTTGTAACTTTTAAAGGCCATATATCTACTCAGTAAACGTACCCATATAAAAATATTTTTCACCGGGTACCATTTTGCCCAACTCATACAAACAGACCCACGTGTACAACTCACGTTCGACAATTTAATATTTACATAAAAAAATAGAAAATAGGGAGGAAAAAAATCATCGCATTGCGATGCTTTTTCAGCCTGATTTTCATAACATATTACAATCATGAGAATTGAAAAAAAGCATCGCACCGTTCAATGAGGCTAAAAAGTCACCCCCCCCCCCCAAGGCAAATTTAGCATATTTCAACCTCCTAGTCCAATTTGGAGGTGAGTTATGCGAGGAACAAACATTAGAAATACGAAAAAACGACCAAAAAACCACAAATTCAGGACCGTGAGGGGGTGCACATCTCAGGTCCCTGCTGAATGTATAAACCTAATTTCAACTTCCTAACCCAATTTGGAGGGGAGTTATGCTAGGAACAGACTCAAAAAAATTTAAGCAATTTTCTCTTTCAGCGAAAAATAGTAGATCATGGATATGTAATGCTAAAAAGGATTGAGAAGTTGGCAATTTTTTTGTTTTATGATTTTTATATTCCTCGTAACGAATTTTTGAATCTTTTTTACAATCAAATCGCAGAACCTTTAATTAACCCTGTACAATATATCTTTGGTTAGATTTATATCAAGTGTGAAAATGATTGACATCCATGTCAATATTTCAACATTAAGTGCTAAAGTAATCAATTTTTTGTCATCCCTTAAAACATAATCATCTTTTATCATAAGTTTTGACATTTTAACATGAAATGTAAAAATCTTTCATAATCATCTTTCGTACCAAGTTTTTGATCAAAAACTTCCAATCTTAAATCAAATACTCAACTCAGATATTTCAACATAAAGTCCAAAAATCAGCCATACTCATCTTTCATTGTAAGTTTTATCAAACTTTTCCACCCCTACGACATATCCGTGTTGGTATTTTAACATAAAGTTCAAAAATCAAAACATCACATTTTAACATAAAGTGCAAAGGCATATTCATGTCGACATTTCAACATAAAGTACAAAAATCATTTCAACTTAATCATCTTTTATCGTGAGTTTTAACATTTTAACATATGTAAAGTGAAAAAAATCTTTTATAATCATCTTTCACCGCGAATTTTTGATCAAAAAGTAAAAATTCAACGCGGACATTTTAACATTAAGTCCAAAAGTCAAACACCTAAAACAAAAACGTAACGTAATAAGACCAAAAACGTAACATTTCCACAGAATGACCTCCATATCCATGTCAAAATCGGAGAAATCGACCAAAAAAACACATATTTGGGGCTGTAACGGGATGAAATGGGGCTGAAAAGTCGAAACTCCCAAAAGACCCACATAGGGTCCCTATTAAATGTACATACCAAATTTTAGCTTCCTAGCTGTATTTTAAGGATAGTTATGCAATGGACAAACTCAAAAAACTCAAAAAAATAAGAAAACTTGACCAAAAATCCACAATGGAGCTAAAAAGTCGGGACCCCCAAAACGCACATCCCAGGCCTCTCCTACATGTACACATCAAATTTAAATTTCCTAGCTCTTTTTGGTGAGGAAATAGGGGAGGGACAGCCTCCTTCTGCAAAGTCAAAAAAAGGGGGGAAACTCTCATATCTCCCCTCCGAATTGACACCTAACAGGTTGATTTTTGGGTATTCTATATAACTTTGGATTCTCTATCGATCGATTCAAAAAGGAACAATTTTCAAATTATTGCACCCTCACCTTCCCCTTCCCCAAAATACCGCAAAACTGAATTTTGACCCAAGGTCATCCCTATTCGTATACATCTATTTGACCGAATTGGGCCAATTTGGGTCAGTATCGAGCGGAGTAAATTATTTTAATGTTCAGGGGAAAAAAATAAAATTAAAATAAATACCTGACAGGCTGGGTAATTGTCTTAATGACCTTCTAGGACTCCAAAACAGATGTCGCTGGTATTCCCCCTTCCCTTCCCGACCACCGTTGGTCGACAGACTGTAATGGCCTGATTTTCATTGACAACATGACATAGAAAAAACACTCTTTTCTCATCATGTAATATGGTAGGTATTTCACAAATTGGTTAGAACATGCTTTTATTCGTTATTAAATAAGACTCAGGCGCCGGTCATTTTGTAATTAGTGTCTAGTGTCTGTCCAGCTACATATACGTAGACGTACCCAAAACCAGAGTGAAGAATTTTTAATATGTTTAAATGGCGATAGAGTCAATACAAATGACCTGTTTATATCATATTCATTTCTGGTATAATACAAAGATAGGTAAAAATGCTAAAATAGGGATCAATTGAATCCCTATAGAATCTTTGGCAACAATATTGATAATAATTGCGATAACAATCTCTGCAAAAGTAAGACGAACTCTCGTACTCGTTTATTTGATAAAATTTGAAAAAACGACTTTATGCAGGTGTTATTATTTCCTTGAAATATGCTTCGTATTTACCCTGATAAATAGACGAGAATAGAAATGGGTACCTACCTATAGATGTACATATAGACTGATACGTTCTATCGTATTGTTATACAATAAAACCGATAAAAAGGTTCGATTTCGAGTACACTTCATTTTGCATATGCAAAAAGGTATACGTATACATAGAAAAATAAGATACAGGTAAAGCGTATCTATACATATACATATACGTATACGAATGTGTATTTATTATACGGTTAGTTTGAAAGATTGGTTAAACAGCGAGCGTCGCGTCGCGTCGAGTCGTTCACTCGAACGAGAAGGGGAGAGGGGCAGGTGATGGTGGTGTCTGTCTCTCTCACGTGTGTAGCGCTGGCCGTGTCGATATGGAAACGAAGGAATTTCTCGCACGAATGCCGAGTAAATTTCGTATAGATAACGTCGTTAACCGAGCTGATTTATGTTCTCGGCTATTGAAATTCGCGCATCAAATTTCAAAATACGCGAATCGTAAATTTCCACCGAGCTCGTTTGACCGATAAAGCGTGAAATCTCACCAACGACACCGTGTTCCTTCGGCTATCTCGCTTGGTCGCGTGTATTTTCTCACTCGCTCCGTTTTTCTCCATCGATGCTGCGCTGTCTGTCGCTCTTACACCATTCGCTTTTTCCGTTTATAGCCAATCTAATAGTCGTCGAATTATTTACGTTATTTTATAAAAGCAAACAAATTTATTGCAATCGCGTATACAGATACATCGCGATATATCGAAACAGCCCCGAATATCATTTCGCAGCAGCGAATCTATCTACTATGACTGTATTGTACTGTACATACCTAGGACCTACGAACGAGTATATATCGCCTCCGGGCACTGTTCGGCTACCCACCTCATCTACACATCCGTTGATCACAATAACAACAAAACCACAAAGAACACACACACACACACAGACGTACTATGCAGGGTAGGTCTCGACAATACGAGAGTTTCAATACGTTGCCTAGAAATTTTCACGTTGATAGGCACACTATCGCTTGATAAATCTCAATTAAGAACACACCGGTCGAATTGAAAAATTTAAATAACTATCAAATATTGCCAGATAACTCTAGAAAATATCCCTTACCCTTTGCCTCAAACCTTCACACATTCAAACAGAAATTTCCAATTGATAACTGAATTTAGGCGGGGTGAGGAGGGGGGGTGGGGGTACGAAAGCAAATACTCACTACTGATGCGATGAGATGAATTTTCATATTTTAAAATTTTCAATCGATTTGTTCAAACTTACGTTGCGTTGGAGGAAAACCACACAAAAGGTAATAATGGACACTTCGAAAAAAAATGTTGACAATTTTTTTTAGCCGAAAGGCGTGTTTGAAAAATTTAAATCGAGTTTCTACACGAAGTTTCAGGAAAGAAATTCTGAAAAAAACCTACACTACATATTCAATTCCTATGTACAAAGTAATTTTTTTTTCAGAAATTCAAAAATGATGAAAGTACACCTTGGAAATCTCAAAAACCTATTTTCCACCATTTTTTTGCTCATAAAATAGTCGTTTTGGGTGGAAAGATTTTTAGCAGCTCAAACTACCACCCAATAACCATTTCGGCGATAAAAGTACCCAAAAAAATTCGCGTTGTTAAAAATTATCGAAAAAATTTATAATAATTCGTGAAAAACGTAGAAAATTGATCAAAAGTCACGTACAAATTACAAAAAATTACTGAGAATTGACCAAAAGTAGGAAAAATATTGTAGAGAATTAAGGAAAATTGGGTAAAAATCACTAAAAAATGTAAAAAATTAAGTGAATATTGGACTAAAAAATGTCAAATTTGCTAAAAATAATGGAAAACTTGTCAAAAAATGGACAAAAACACGTGAAAAAATTAGAAAATTAATCAAAAATCAGGTAAAAATCGGACAGATATAAAAAAAATTCCGAAAAACTGTTTAAAAATACGTGAAAATTGACCTAAAATATGAAAAATATTGATGAGAGTCATTGAAAATTGGAAAAAAGGTGACAGAAAAAGTGCGTCAAAAAAGCAGAAATTTGATCAAAAGTCACGAAAAAATGTTGAATATATGAAAAAAACGTTGAAAAATCATCGAAAATCGTGTAAAAAATGCAGAAAATTGATTAAAATCACTGAAACTTTTACATTTTTAATCCATTTTTGTCCAATTTTTACCCAATTTTCAATTATTTTTGTCAGATTTCACGTCCATTTCCACATATTGTAATTTTTGATCAATGTTATACATTTTTCTCCAACTTTTGTCAAATTTTCACATTGTTTCAATGAATTTTAACAACTTTTTGCAAATTTTAATTCATTTTTCAATTACTTTTCAATATTTTTTCGCGATTTTTGATCAATTTTCTGCATTTTTTCACCTCTTTTCGACAAATTTCCCCGAATTTTCACTCATTTTTATAACAGTTTCTAATGATTTTCGATCAATTTTCTGCATTTGCGTCAGTTTTTAACTCAATTTTCAATAAATTGCAACGAGTTTTGGCCAATTTTCACTTATTTTTCAACACTTCATCGTGATTTTTAATCAATTTTCTGCATTTTTTAGGTATTTCTGACGATTTTTCAAAAAAAATTTCGATTATTTTTGATGAATTTCGCAATTTTTTGCCCGGATTTCACCTCATTTTTTACATTTTTTGGTAAATTTTGACCAATTTTCCATAACATAAAACGATTTTTTTAATATTTCAAGACATTTTTTTGCGTTTTTACCAGTTTTAGTCGAATTTTTACCGAATATTTAATAAATTTCAACAATTTTTGGTCAATTTTCACTCATCTTTTAACGATTTTTCGTGAGTTTTGATAAATTTTCTGTATTATTATAATGCGTTTGCGTCAATTTTTCGGCTAAATTTCGATTATTTTTCACGAATCTCATTTTTTAGCCCAATTTTCATCACATTTTCTACATTTATTGGTAACTTATGACCAACTTTCGATGACTGAAAAATTTTGTTTCAAATTTTAGGTCAATTTTTACATATTTTTAATATTTTTCACGATTATTGATCCATTTTCTGCATTTTTAACCCATTTCTGTCAAATTTTTATCCATTTTTCAACGACTTTTAGCAATTGTTTCACATTTGAGGCGAATTTTCCGTTATTTTTCATAATTTTAACTCGATTTTTGATCAATTTTCTGCATTTTTCGCCAATTGCTGTCAATTTTTTCGATGATTTCTGACGATGTTAATTTTTTGAAATTTGAGTACGTTTATCGCAAAATGGACCGTACGCGGGTAGTTTGAGCTGCTGAATACGAACATAGCTGCTTTCAAGTCTAAAACTGCCATTCAATAGAATTTTAACTCTGACTAAGAGTCCAAATATAACCGTCATAGGCTTCAAAAAGACGTTAAAAGTCTAAAACTTCCACTTTTTTTCATGTCTTTATCAGTGTAGAAGCATTATTGACTAAATGCTACTGTCTGAATCACGATTTCGGAACATTTCCCAACCACTAAGGAGGGGTAGAGGACTAGAATAAAAACCATGGAACCATTTAAATCACACGTCATATGTACAAATACAGGTTTTCAAGGCCGCAGAATGAAAATCTGAAGTAGGAAATAGTGGTCCTTCATCACACACACAACATTCAACTGATAACTTCAACATCCGCCGAATTTTTAGATGGGTTCGAATTTACACGTATTAATTTTTCATTTTCATTTTACAATACCATAAAGCGGTGCTTTCAAATTTGGCATTCTGCATTCCATCAACAGATTTCAGTAAGGCTCGTTTCAGAATTACTTCACACAAAGTGGGCCAAGCTTGGCTTCAACCACAACCAGTTACAAATCTCAATTCGCATTTGGAGACAGAAAACTAACGTCCAAATTTTCGCAACCACGTGAATTTCTTCCCTGGTCAAAGGTTAAAACTTTCGTGTATTTTCACACGTCTAAGTTCGCTTTTGCTTTCCCATCTGTGCTGCGATGTAATTCAATTTGCTAAACACCGTTTAGAACATCCCAACATTATCAAACATTATTAATTCACTCGATTTATTGTACATACAACAAACGCTCCACTTAGCCGCCCAGTAGAACTGACAATGCAAAGTGATGGCGTTTTAAACACACACACACACACACAAGGATGGTGAATCTCGGTCATACTCTAGATGCACATTTTACAACATAGCGAATACACACTACCTACACACACACACACACACACACACGAGTATGCATCGATATCGAAAAAGGATGATAGTGTACAGTAAGTATTAACGTGCGGTACGGTACGTACACATCTACTTGGTATGTAAAGGGACAACACACGCCCGTCCAGTACGCTAGCCCTTGCCACTGCGGACCGAATTCGATTTGAACCCATTATTGAGAATTGATTGATGTTTAAACCTTTAGGTTATACGCTGGCAGAGTTGGGTACTTAACATGTCACCGTTACGCGGCCGCGTTCCGTTCATAAATCACCGAAGCTAAATTTCCCTTATGATTTATAGTTTATATAGAGGAAAAGAGAGATAGACAGACCGAGACAGAAACAGAAGCAGAGAGAGAAAGAGTGTGTGCGTGTGCGTGTGTGTGTGTGAGACAGAGAGAGAGAGAGATGGAGAGAAAAATAGGCGAATCGAAATCGCATACGAGACAGTTATTTTAACCTTAATGTCGTTTTCGAAAGGGTAAACTCGTGACGAGCCCCAGTCTGGCTTATATACCCATACTCATCTACTCCTACTCTTGACCAACAACAACAACAATCTACAGACACGTGGTATCTTCTCACTTTCTCTCTCTCTCCCTCCATCGGTCTCTCTCTCTCTCTCTCTCTCTACATCATACCTATAAATAAAACCATATAGGGCATCGTTAAATAGACAAAGCAAATACAAGTACTTATATCTGACGTAAGGGTAGGTACATAGAATGATAAAGAACAGACACACGCATCGTCAGAATATCGTAAAAACTACCTTCGCTACGAACATTTATACTTAATAGCACCCATACCTGCTCATAATACACGTCAGTGTAGCGAATACAGGTGGATTTCCAGCAGAAAGTGTGTGTATGTGTGTGAAAGAGAGAGAGAGAAAGATAGATAAGCCGTATCAAAAATACAGTAGGCTGGAGCCAACTGTTGAACATAGACATCGTGTAATGGGAACCTTTGCCTATGCTTACGACATCGACACGCGTTAATCATGTAAAATAAACGTCAATAAAAAATACATAGATGGGTAAATAAGTAAGATACACGTCGACAAGTATCTACAGAACGAGCATATATCGTCGACTATACCACAAGACAGACATACACATTACAGTTGCTTCGATCACAGTTTCAAGTTTTCACCAAGACGTTTGTTTTTTTTTTCCTTACGTCTTCTTTTATACGTTGAGATTAATTATTCGGATGAAGCGACTCTTCTCACTCGTTTTGCAAATTTCGTTTCCTTTTTTTTTTGTTCCTCGCGAATTTAATTCAATTAAATAATCGCACAGTGTGAGGAATCGGGACAAATGAAAGAGAGAGCTCGAGTTAAATAAACACTACACAACGGAATCATTAAAAATCACTTTACACAACCAGCAGTGTGTCTCTTTTGCTTCCTTTTTTTTCTTTCGTTTTTTCCCCCCTTCTTCTTCATCCTACTCATCCTTCCTTTTCTTCACATTTTACGAGAATAAACTTTCTCCTCATTCTCATTCGTATAATTATATTTCATCTGCCGTCAAAAAAGCGACACCCGTATGATAATTTAATGTTTCAAAATCACGCAAAAGAGCTTTAGTTTTCGAGTTTTGAAAAAGTTTTTTTTTTCTTCTTTTCCTCTTCCTCTCGCGTATAATTAGATGAAGAAAAGCGAAAATGTTTAAAGAAGTTTACGTTCACGACGACTCGGTTAAATACGCGTACAGTAGGTATCTAGCCCTATCTACCTATCTACCAACCCCTACTTACCTACCTACCTACTTAAAACTAGAGACTTTTGGGCACGTAAACGTGCATAGCGCCAATTCCACATTCCCTTTCGGACCATTACTATCTACTCGACTTTTCACTGTTTTCAGAGTTTATTAAATAAACTTCTTTTTTACCCTTTCTGCAGGCTTCCTTTCTTTTCCATGTCAAGCCACTTGTTCCTATTGCTTTTTCTACTTCGCGCCACAGTATTTCTCATTTTACACAAAAAAAATTCCTCCCCCCCCCCCGTCTATCTGGTTCGGCTAACACCTTCCAATATTTAGGTTTCCCCTGCCAGCCCCCAATCATCCTATTATGGCTATTTTGTTTCACTTCAATGAGCGAAAGTTTATTGCGCCAAATGCCTCGTCATTCGTTCATTCAATTACTTTGGAACAAATTAATTTCATTTGAGTTGCGTCGAGAGCGGAATTCTAATGGAATACATTTTTCGCACCTTTTTTTTTTTTTTTTTTTTACCTCCCCTTTTTTTTTTTTTTTTTTTTTTTTTTTTTTTTTTTTTGGTACTCTCTACGGTTTGTCGTTTTTTATGTTTCATTATTTGCTTGCTGTTGGTGGACACGATACCGATGGATCCCTAAGGTCGGTGCTTTTACCGATATACCTACATAGCTAGCTTTTAAATTTTCACGATCCAGCGTGAGGCGAACTTGATATCAGATTATGGTCGCGAAGTGTCTAAACACCAAACATGAAAGATGCTTTCATGTAGCATATACTGCGAGCCACATTATACCCGGTGTTCCGCATCAATCTCCTTTTCCTTACACCATGCATAGGTCAACTCATGACACTTGGACGTACGATGGTTAGCATACCCAGAAAAAACGAAGGAGCAAACATACGATATTTTCACCGCTTATTTGGAAAATTCGTAGAAAAAAGTCAATAATCAAAATTTGGGAGGAGAAACCCTGAAGATGGCTTTAATATGGGAAAAGAAAATATATTGAATGTTAAGAAGTGAAATGATCACCGATTGGTTTTCAAGAAACGTCCATTACAGATATTTACATGGAAAATTATTCAGTTCTTTGAACCAATTCACTCTTTTATTGTATATTCTACACCATTGTGTCCTAAAGGAATTGTCGACATTTCGGTTATAACCATTAGTAAGACAGGGGAGAAGAGATTTGAATAGGAGTTCTTGTTATTTTCAAACTATCTGCATTTTCCATAGAATAGAAATGTTCACCTTTGAAAGCTCATAATTCGAGATTGGTTTAACCTAAGATCAATCGGTTTACGCTGTTTTATAGCAAATTTAATTAAGATTAAGCATGAAAAATCGAAATTTTGAAAGTTCAAAGTTGAGCTTTTAAAATGAAAGCACAACTCATCATGATTAGCACGAATATTAAAAGCTAAAATGTAAAAATCTGAAAAAATTCCCATGAAAAGACTTGTTTAGGTTTGTTTTAATTAATCTATTTTCAAAATAGAGGACACAAAGGTACTAGATTTGGACCTAAATTTGAAAAAATATAGAAATTGTAGTGAAATGATGATTATTACTAATTTAAGGGCGCTGATTTCGAATATCGACTGGATTCTTTGACCTAACTTCTCTAAATATTGCCAACAGCCTCCTTGACATGCGCAGAAGGTAAAAAAAAAAGTTGAAAAAAATCAAGTGACATAAATTTTTATCAATTTGAGGTCGCTGAATTTGAATATTCATTTGTTTTTTGGATACGACTTTTCCATTATTTTCGGGTGAATTTTGGTAATTTTTTTGTACTTTTACTCATGTTTATCAATTTTTTTCGTTTAATATTCGACAATTTTTCGCCAATTTTTCCTCATGTAATACGGTAAATTTTTATATTTTTCAACACTTTCGTGAATGTCGGTAATTATTTAGTAAAAACGATATGATGACTGATCCGTAATCTGGATAGAAAAAAAAGAAAATTTAGCAGGGGTGCCATTTCTTCAAGTCCATCCCCTCTCAGGAACCATTCCCTTTCTCCTTATACTTCCTACGTTGGTTCCGATCATCGTATTTAAATTTTTCTCGAACGTAAATTGTAGCCCACAAAATGTTAAACACATTTTGTGATTATCAAAATTCTAAAAAAATCCCACCCCTCCCCTCCTTCTTTCTCACATCGCCAATTTTCTAAAAAAAGTTCAAAAAATGTTCAAATTTTGTACGCAAAACTTGAACTATTTTGGGAGAGGGGAGGGGCTATTTTGGATATTTTATGATCAGCGGGATACTTCTGTGTAGATACTTTATCATTATTAAAAATTAGTAGAACTGTTCAAGTCAACTGAATTTGAATAAAATTGTGAAAAGGGGGATGTGAAAGATGTGAACTTATGGGGCAGAGGGTGGTATCAACTGATTTGGTAATTTGAACATCATTCAAATAGATACGTTTCACTTACACTACTTGCAATTACTTTGCACATCTTTCAAACAATAGACTTCAATAATTGCCACTATTTTTTTGTAAATTTCAAAAATCCGAAAATTGAACATTTTTTTGACCTTTTTTGGAAACATTGAGCTCTGGGTACCTTTCATCAAAATATTTATAATCACAAAAAATGTTCAGTACTTTTTGGATTACAATTTAGGTTCAAGAAAAATTGAAATATGATGATTAGAATAAACGTAAGGAGTATAAGACGAAAGGGGAATGGCTCGGTTGTGGGAGGGGGGGGGTTAAAAATGACACCCCTGCTACATTTTCTTCATTTTCCCTCTAGACTACGGATCAGTTATCAGATTGCTTTTAACATTCCCATCGAGCGGAATCCAATTAGCAGCAATGCTATTGCACATTTTATTGATTTTTCGAAAATTTTTTGCGAATTTTTTTGCTCGTATTTGGTTAAACTTACATATTTTTCAACACTTACTCGCGAATTTTCGTAAATTTTTAATACCTTTGAGCATTTTCAACAAATCGGTGTGCATAATTTTAAACAAATTTTCAAGTTTTTATGTTTTTATACAGTCAAATTTTCATTGTCCGAAACTTTTTTATGATTTACGGTCAATTTTCGCACTTCTACACATTTCCTTCAATTTTTCGCGCAAATTTCAACTAAATAAATTTTCAAATTCTCTTTTCATGTTTAAAACGAAAGTCAATTTTTCGTAACTCTTTCACCTAAAGGGTCTAACCAACTTTGTACGGTGAATCGGCCTTAAGAGCCCTCGTGCAAAAATTTTCAGCTCGACAAAGTAATTCTAACCCCCTCCAGGCAGGTAAAACATCGGATTTCGTTCGAAATTTTCATTTTTGAAAGTTTTCAACCAAATTTTCTCAAACTTGCAGAGATGTAAGCCACTGCCAAGGGCTAACTATGGAGATTTTGAAAAATTTTTGAGCATTTTTTCAAGGTCAAACGGGCATTTCAAGATTTCCAACGGCCATTTCGGTAACTTCTTTCGGAGGTACTATTATGAACAAAATATATGTTATGTATCAAGTCGAGTTATACAACATATATTTTTTTCAGAATTTTTTATATGGGTGGAAAGACCTTCAAGAATGCAAAAAAAAAAAAAAAAAACAATTTTTACACCATTTTTTAAGCCTTTGGACGAGTCAAAGTTACTAAATACGTAATTTTACAGCCCTCACTCAATTCTTATCGAAATTCATTCATTTTTCATGATTTTCTGTTTTAACATAGTCGTACTAAAAGCTGAAAATTTTCGTTAGCGAAAATGTGTAATTTACAATTTTCAGTACGACTATGTTAAAACCTAAAATCACGAAAAATGAATGAATTTCGATAAAGTGGCAGGAGTAAAGTGAAGCACGTAGAATCAATGTTTAGAGAACCAACTTCGTATATTTCCACATGATTGAAGAAAAAGACAGAACGTTACAAAGTCAAAATAAATTCAAAACCATTCAAAACCTTGTACAAAGGCATTAAGCGCATGCCAACTGTCAGGTCAATCTTATCTTAGACGAGTTAAAAATACATTTAGAAAATTTCCAATGACCGTTTAATGCCAAATTAAAACACTAAATAGCAACCCAGTCCATAGTTTTTCGCTCGGATTTTATTCCAAGTCGTATACACCTGTTGATCTTCTCTTTCACTTTTAGTGAACTACATCAACAATGCTAACCACCCCTATCAACCTAAATTTAACAATACATAATCGAAGATATGTTCTAAAAATTTTTATCACACTCGCAGCAATGCAAAAAGTCCAAATCACACAGTAACATTTGATAATAAAACCCACATTAAAAAAAAAGTCAATTTTGAGTCGATTTTACTTCCGATTCAGATTCTCCGTATCGAATAAAATAATATTACCTTTACCTTTAAATTTTATACGTACCTCTCAGCAATAACGATTCTTTTATTTTTTAAAGCAACCTCTTCCTTCCTCCTGCCCATAGTTTACACATTTCTTCACATAAATACGTAAGTATACTCTTCGCTGTACGTATACAAAAGTCATACCTATATGGTCTTGTTTAACAACAGTAGCAGCGACGAAAACAGGGGGAGGAAAAAAGTACTTAAAATTCGTAATCGAAATTTATATTTCGATTGTTATATGTACGTACACTCATGTAAGAAAAGAACCCCTTCACTTTACAACCATCTGCCGAGCAATATCGTTCGGATACACGCGTCTGTATAAAATCGTATACGATACGAGATACGAGAATGGTTTTCTCATATTATATAAGAGTGATTTTGGAGGAAAACTCGTTATTTTTATGAAAAAAGAAACGATCGAGATCCTCGTCCGAATACCCATCCATTCGTTTTTACGATTATGTAACGAAATAACATTTTATCGAAATAATATCGAACTTTAATTGGTTGTGTAAGTTGTTGGTTATACGGAATGAAAGCCAAACACACGTACAACGAGTCGTATTACATATTACGTATATGACGGAATCATTTCAAAGTGAAATAACCATTGCCTTTTTTTTTTTTTTTTTTTTTTTTTTTTCCCCCCTTTTTTTTTTTTTTTTTTTACCTCCCCATTTTTTTTATTTCAAGCCGACATCGTCGTCGTTCGATTGTTTGAACCGCGGGATTTAATTTTATATTTTTCGATAACGTTAATACATAGTTAATTAGATTTTTCTAGTGTTGCGCCGGTTGTCGAACGTGCGCCAGAGACGAGAATGGTAGCCCAAAAGTGGAGCAGGTTTTACAGATTAACGTCTTGGCAATCTTAACACGGCATCGTTAATAAACGATATTACGGTTTGTTGAGTTTTACACCAAACGACCAATAGGCAGGTTTTCGATTGCGATGAAATTTAATGGGCTGGTTACAAATGTGTACGAAAAGCGCGTCTTTATGGTATAAATGAACGACGATTCAGCATGGTTTGAAAGCTGAGAATTCAACACGTTTAAATAGGTGATTTATCCGTATATTCCACCTCCATGGGTCAGCTAAAAAATCCATAAATGCATTGAATTTACAAAACTCAAAAAAAAAAAAAAAATACATTTGTCAGTCAAAATTGCCGAAAGTGTCACACCTAATTCTAAACATAATAATATGATGAGGTCTTTTTGATATAATGGACGTGATGAGAAGGTTGGATTTATAGGATGACGTCGCGATACCAATATTTTATATCCATTTCGGTTCATTTCACAAATGCGGATGGAGTGTGGGAGGAGATATCAGAAGGGCCCAAAACGGTGATCTAAAGATTCGGTATCACAAATTGGTTCATCCTCAACATACTTGAAAATTTTTACTTATGAGAAAAATCATTAAACTTGGGTTGTTTTTTTTTCAAAATTTTCAGCATAAATTCGCCTGTCTTGATAAGATTTTTGAACACATTTTCCAACATAGAATTTAACACCGAATAACTTTATTCATAACTAATTTTTACGTTAATTACACAGTTTTGGAAATAAACGCAAATTTTTGACTTTTTTTCACATTATTGAGCAGGTTTAGCGGTCAAAAAAATCAACATTGAAATGTAAATTTTAAGCGGGAAAAATTTTCTATGATTATTTCAAAATTTTTTTTGTTTACCCCCCCCCCTCCCCTATCGGTCACCCCAGACTGAAAATTTTAAAAAAATTTACGCAATTAGGTCCTCGCTTTTGCAGCACATTGGCATGAATTTTGAAAATTTTCTCCACAACTCGTCCTAAAATAAAATTTTTCCTTATAAGAATTTATTTTTTCGTCATTATGATAAAGGCGATGTTTCGAGGAGTGGTTTTTGGCGCGAAATCATTTATTAAAGTCGTCGAAAAATAGCGGATAATTTATAGCAAAATTCGAGGATACAGGCATTTCACCATACCGAGGGAAACGATTGAGTGAAATTTAGACTCTCATCTTAGCCCTGGTTTCCAAGATCGTTGCTTGTACTTAAAAATTGAATTGGGAAAAAAATCCATCTCGACTAATTTGGATACCCTGAATACGATCCCCCTCAATCCTCCATGGACCCATGCCAACAATTTTGTAATAATGTTACTCAGCTAAAATTTTAATGGCGTTATCAGATACAGAATTTCACAAGTAATAACTTTATTCCTATTCATTTTCAGTGTAATTGACAATATTTCCAAAAAATACAAATTTTAAACTCTAAAAATTTATGCTCGTCTAAACACAAATTTTGATGAAAAAAATCTCTGTACTCCCCCCCCCCTTCAACCACTCAGGGGTCTGCAGTTGCATCTAAGTTTTCTTTTTTCAATTACTTCTCTTGCCAAGATGTGAAAAATTTTGGAAAAATTCATATTATTAGACCAGTCATCACCCTGAACATTTAGATTAAAATCATAATTTTTTTCTCAAACACACGTAAATACAGAATTTTTTTTCTAAGAAAAGTTTTTCGATATTCTGAGTAAGGGGGGTGGAGTGCGGGAAATTTTTGTGGCCCTATAATTTTTTTAGGTACACCTAATGATATTTCGTGAAAATTTTGAAAATCCGAGTTTAAAGCAGCATTTCGCCTATCCTCATCTGTAAACATCCGTTATGTTGGCATCCGAAAAAAATCATCATTTTCTGCAATTTACGTACTTAATTTTCCATCGTCAGCTTGTTTAACGAATTTTGAGGAAAGAATACTACTTTTTCATCACTTTAAACATTTCTCACTTCCTTCCAAAAACTAAAATTACTAACGTGAACCCTAATCCCTTTTTCCCAATAAAAATTAAACTGATTAATCAGCTTTTTCTCATTCATTTCTAGCATAAGTGTACCCTTTATAATTCTGAAAAGTTCAATGAAGCATGTTTTTACGGCAAACCGAGTAGGCAATTCTATTAACCTACATACTACTGGTCGAATGGAATAATCATCTTGATAGATCATTCATTTGGTTCCGATCCCGAGTTGCTACTAGAATTTAAGTTGAAAAAAATTTTCCACCGTGCTCTTTTTCGATTGAAGATCCTCTTAACGAGACTTATTTTCAAATTTGAATAATTTCGTTGAATACAGAAATAATGGATAAGTTTTTAAATTTAAAGAGGAAAAAATAGCAACAAAAATTTAATTATATCGATTCATCATTTGTATAATAAAGAGCCCATTTTAATCAGGACACAGGTTTTTTTCCATTTTTATGCAATTACCTATTTGTCTTGAATTTTGCCAAGTGGACAAAATCATAAAAAATTTTCATATACCAGCTTTGATACTCTCCTTTCAAATAATTATCCTTCTCGTACAAATCTCATATATACACATAGTATACCCACTATACATTACAAATAAATGAAATGAAAAAAAAAAAACAGGACAAAATTCAAGGAACCGTAATAAAAAATCCCTCGAGCTTAATTTCACCTAACGCATCGATAAGCACTCCGTTTGTAGTACATATAATATTTTGTACAACAGCCAGTGGCAGAAAATTTTCTACCTCGTTTGATAGTAGAATTTTTCGTTATGTATATACTGTCGCGGTTAAAAAATAATTCGCCAATTATAAGCTCCCACGCGCCTTTAAAGCGAGCTAAAAAGTCTCGATGAGTAAGCAAGAGTATCTTAGGCGAGTTGAGTACGGAAAACGTAACAATAATACTGCTGAGGTTAAAAACATAAAATGAAGGATCGGAAAAATAACTGCGACTCGACATATTAGCGAAGCGTGTATAATACATAAACATACTAATTTCATCAAGAAGAGCAGACAACAAAGGCGTACGAAGAAGCACAAGCAATAAAGGACCCAGAAAGGAAATATAATTTACCAATAACCTCGAAAACTTTTCGCTGGTCGCAGTATTTTCGAATTTCTGCCAAAAGTAGTCCTATAAACTTATACGCTAAAGCTGTATGCAAACTGGGCTGGGTAATGGCTCGTGACAGTGAAAATTTTCGACGAGCTATAATACCTACAATGTATTAACCACTAATATCATCCATAGTTGAAATAGCTTTCATCAAAAATGTTCAGACTGCTGCAAAACGTCTTGACCTTGAATTCAATATTAGCCAATTTCGTAATGCATACGTCTATACACCACATAAACAAAAATTCGCTCAAAGCTATTCAAGTCGACCAGTAAATGGTACAGTTATTAGCATGAAATACATGGAAAATGGTAAAACGGCCTAGATTAAATAGTTACATTGCTTTATACTGCAGAGATATCGGATACGTAGTAGTTTCCATATTTGTGCATAAAGTGCTGATGTAAAATATACGAATACTAAAAACTGACGATTGCAAAAAAAAGTAGAAGGAGGAGAGAGGGTAGAAGGGAACACATCTAGCAACATATCTACTACACCTACATAAAAAACAGCCACCTAAATTGGATGAAAATACCAGCGCCAAACTATACATACCTAAATGCTTTGTGAGATAAACAAAATTCCACCATGGAACTAGCTAATATTTGGAATTTTCAGTTTTTGTCAAATAAGTATATTTTAGGTCATGAAAATCTGAAAATACAAATTGCGCTGAAACTGCTATACTATCTACCATAGAAAAAAAAATGGTGCGGACTTTTATCCTAAATCCAATTTTAAACAAGCCCACATAGCAAAAAAAAGGCACGATGATAATTGAAGTTTCAAGATGTCAATTTTGAAACAAATTTTTACGATACGTATTCTCTAATTTCTTTTCTCAATTAAAAAAAGACTATAATTTTTATCATTCAAATGCTGTTATCAAACTTGATGGGACCAATCAAAACAGATTTTTGAAATGGTAAAATAAGCACATATCTGCTCTGAAAAACAATAAAAGACATTAACGATTCAAATGATTTTTGTTGTTTGATCTCTGAGCCATCAATCATCAAGCAAAATGGCATGCCACTTGATGCATTATACAAACTATAACTATAAAATATAATTTGAGTATATAATTGTTGAAAAATAATCACTGGTAAATTACAAAGTAATTACTGGTGAATTATCAAGTAATTACCAGTGAATTACCAAATAATTATCAGTGAATTACCAAGTAATTACCAGTGAATTACCGAGTAATTACCAACGAATTATCAAGTAATTATCGGTAATTTCTGAAGTAAGTACTGGTAAATTCTACAGTAATTGCCACTGAATTATCGAGTAATTACCAGTAAATTTTCAAGTGATTACCAATGAATTATCAAGTAATTACCGGTAAATTCTCAAGTAATTTCTAGTAAATTCTCCAGTAATTCCAGTAAATTTTCACGTAATCACTGGTAAATTACCAAGTAATTTTCAAGTAATTACTGTAAATTACTAGTTAAAGACTGGTGAACTACCAAGTAATGACAAGTGCATTACCAAATAATTACCGGTTAATTACCAAATTATTTACCATTTTTATGCGTACATTAAGTTAAAAATGGAAAATGTTTTTCATAGGATTTTCTTATCGAAGTTCCAGGTTTTTTTTTTAAAAATCATATCGACAACCCTGATCAGAAGCGATTTGAACATCGTGTATTGGGTACAGGTATTTTTTTAAGCGCACATCCCAGCCCCTACAAAATTTAAGAACACTTAGACACGCGTATCACACATTACACGATGAAAACGATTACATTGACAATTTGATAGTCGAGAGTTACTGCTAAACCTTTTCCATAATTCAATTTCATGAAGACAAGTTGAAAATTATTAATAATGGTAAAACAATACTTCACGATATGCAGGTAGTATATACATAAATAGGTAGATAATTCGTTCGTCAGATAAAATATCAAATTTTTTCTTCTTTTCCTTTGCTTAGCTTGCTTAGAAACTCACCGCACACTACTAAAAAATATAAGTGTAGGTCACTTGAAAGACTCTGAAGGGATGAACAGGTGAAAATAACAAGATACCAATAAAAAGAAATCAAGAATTGCTGATCGAAGAACTCGCCTTCCAAACAAAAATTAAAGCAGAGAGAAACACACTCAAATGCCTCATTGCTGCAACATTCCTAGAGCCAAAACTTCAGACACTGAAACATGGACTACAGATCTAAGAAATTCTCAAGATGTGCCTTTGAGATATCTTACCTTCTGAGTACCCAAATTCGACTCGTAAAGCTTCAGCTTGTCTAATTTTCACTACGTTTTCACCATCTCTTGACATTTATTTAAGACCACTCGAACACACATAACACTGCCCAGATCCCAACTTCTTCCCTCTCATAAAAAACTTCACATATCAAACTGATTGTGACTTTTTTTTAAATCAATTTCGAGTAAGTAGAAATGCTTACTTTGTAATTCTGGGCTACTTTCATGGAATATGTATTTACGGCGAACCGAGTAGGCAATTTTATTAACCTGCATACTACCAGTTACGGAGTGATCCTTGCGGTAGTCGAAAATTTCTTGGTTTCATGTTAATGAAAAATTAACGAACAACTAAATCGTCATAAAGCATTTGTTTCAATTTTTCTTTTATTTTCACTGCAGCTTTTTAAAATCATTACTTTCACTACTTTCACCATCTGTCAAAACATACCATGCTTCTAAACAAACGTTACGAAGGGAGTACAACTTGCCTTCAGAATCGTTTGACGTTAATAGTTCAATTCCTCATCATCATAGCTTTCTTGGAACCCAAACTTGAAAAAACTGAAATGAGATAATACAGATCAAGGAAATACTCAAGATATGTCTTTGAGTATTTTGACTTTTGATCCTCTGAATTCGCCTTGTAAAGCTTTAAAATATTTTGGATCATGTTTGTAGCAATAGCTAAGATTTCATCCCAACAGTTTATCCTAATATTTGATAAAAAAAATTATTTCTGATTTTCATGAAAATTTTGACATTTTGTACCAGTGGCAAGAGAGGAAGGGAGGCTTAAATTAGATCTCTCATTTTTATCACGTTTATCTGACATCAATTCGCAAAACTTTTTCATAACCTCCCTCCAACTTTCAAAAAAAAAAAAAACACTTCACATTCTCCTCTCTTTACAGTCACCAAATAGTAAATTTATGAGCGGTTTTTGCTGTTTTTTGAGAAAGTTTTCTTATCCAACTTCTCCTAAAATTAAAGTAATTGGTTAAAATTTTATAGGTAAATTTCATAAGGTCCCGAATGTGCCTTGACGGATGGCGAGAACGAGAGAGGATTTCAATTAACTATGTTTTTCAAAATCAATCTCTGCTTCCAACCTTTACCTCATTCATCTACCTTGGTAGCTGCTCCCATAATCATCAATAAATCTGCCCTTGAAAGCTGAAATTTTCCAACGTAAAAATTCAATATACAGAAAGTTGGGTAGATGAATGAAAATTTTCTTCATTTTTTTTTTCAAAGTTATAAGATACAATTATCTTGTAATTCTGGCCTTTCCTCTTACAGCACCACCTCCCTTGACTATAAATACTGTCAGAAAATAAAAGAAACCTCAGCGAGCGAACGAAACGAAGGCAAGCATTTTTATAGAATATTATTACTTCAACCGTCCGTGAGCTTATGAAAAAGTATACGCAGATGAATGATCGCAAAATATCAAGTTTTTCTACTCAATTAAATATTAAAGAAATAGAATAAAATTGCCATAGACGAGAGCGAAGGCAAAGTTTTGGAAGAAAAAAAAAAATGAAAATTTCACGGGTCAAACATTGTAGCATTTCGTAAACTTTTCTTACTAATTTGTCTGTGATTTTTTTTCTCGACGGAATTTTTGCTCGATTTACCAATATTTTTTTCCCTCAATACTGTTCGTTTTTTTTTTTTTTTTTTTTTTTTTTTTTTCAAATGAAAAATGTCGCACTAGTTTACAGTCGAATTATATTTCTTCCTCCGTACCCTTTTGGTCTATTAATAGACATCGAATACGTCGGATACGTAACCATATGATAACTGATAAGTCAAACAGAAACAGAAACTCGCATACGAGCGAACGCAGATCGTAAAAATATTTACAGCTAACGTAATTCTATAATTTATTACGGCCGCGTATTTGACAATTTAGCATTTTTTTCTTATTATTAAGTATAAAAACGCGGATTTGTTTTAACCGAGTGGAAAAATTCTTCGACTATAAAAAAGTTTTTCACTGCTTTTACTCAACCTCATCCTCTCACAGGGCTGTTTATCTTTTCTTCCGCCAATCGTTATACGTCTTCTTATGCGACAAATACCAGAACGAGCTAACCAATGCCATGTACCGAGACTAACCGTAGATAAATATATAAGTAGTTATTTTTAAAGAGGCACTGTTATATACGAAAAACTTGGTAATAATTTCATTTTACGTTTGTTGCTTCGCATAGTGTATAAGCTTATATAGCATCATCAATTAAGTTTTGAGAGGTACCCTTCTAGCTCTTCGCTTATGCGCGTCCTACGTTCGTCCCACAAAGTTTAAACTTTTTTATAGCCCGTAATAACTTATCTTCTATACAGTGTATAAAGGCTGCATAGTCTTTATGACGGTATTCCAATTTCCATACACAACCACCATCCACCACCAACGTACATCATATTTAACTACATATAATAATATACGATATTTTCGTCGTCCGCATTGTAGCGGTTCTATAAATTAATTCAATTACAAAAATTATATGTACTATACATATTGCATCCTACATCCTACTTTATATAATACTCGTAAGTTAATGTATCTCGAGAGTTATTCGACAGACTAGTTTTGCAATCACAAAAGTTCACCATAATGACAACAACGACAACAAAATACACCATCCAACCAACAAATCAAATTCAAACTATACTAAATCAATTTTTTTTTTTTTCTAGATACGAAAACGTCATAGGCTCATAGCTATGTAGAAAAAAAAATACACGCAATATAATACGTATACAGATAGGTAGGTATACTCGTAGGTCTAGGTATGGTATGGTATTTTACTCAATAAAAATCTCTGCGGCATTATGGCTCGTAAAATAATTTTTAAAATCCGCTCAGATATATAAAAATTCGAATAACGTTTCAATCGCACCCCTCGGCATTATAAAAGTTCAAAATCTGTTAAAAATAAAGCCGACCACCGCCATCACTTCCATTGGTACAATCCATCCATCCAGCCCCTTCGATGCGATGCGATGGTAACACGCGTTGCAACTCGTTTTAATTAATATCATGCCATAAACTGTGTCGACTCGACTCGACTCGATCACGTTTCAGCCAATGAGAAAGTGTAACGCTATTATAAAGGATTTATACGCCTATCGAAACTATTAAATATCTACAGGTTTAAGGTTTTCGCTCGCTGCGCGCCCAGAGATTCGCCATCGCCATATATTACAATGGCACATTCGCGCAAGCTGTCGCACAACAACAACTGCGTCTCGAACCTCGTTCGTCTCGTTTTTTTTTTTTTGTTTTTGTTTTTTTTTTTTTTTTTTTTTTTTTTTTCGCCCCAACTACTGTTATTATTTCCATAGGGTTACAATGATGATAACTACTACGACGAGCAGCTGTATAGGTATTTAGGTCTATAGGTCGAGGTATGCGTTTCACTGTTGACGAAATCAATCATACTTCAAATTAGATTTTTTAACGCGACCATTCAACTATACGAACTACATCATCTATAAAGCTTAATCGTTGTATAAAAAAAATTTCCACACCGATGGTCCACAAATTAACCCCATACCATCGATTAATTAATTACCTATACCTACATATATGAAATAATCAACGCGAATATAACCAATAAGTTCATAAAACAAATCAATCAAATAGTACGTAGCATTGGGTCGTTCTATAAACTACCATTAATACACAGCTACCCGTCCAATTACGCTTTCGAAAGTTTTAATTCGACGTTCAACGAAGAATAAAATTTTCCAACGAGGTAGCTAACAGTACCTAATTCCCTCATTTAATGTTTCGATTAAAAAAAAATCACCAATAAGTATTGAAGAAAAAAAAAAAAAAGAGGAAATAATTCACCAAGAGAATGGCCCGCATATAAAGGGCACAATACTCCTGTAAAAGAAAAACTCTACCTATGCCATTTGGAAGTAGAAGATCTATAATGAGTTTAGTTTTTCCTTTTTTCAATAGGTATAATTCGATTCTTTTTTATTTTATTTTTTTGCAACCAGAATGTGTCGTACATAAATTTATGTGTGTACATATTTTTTCTTTCTGTATGAAAATACGACTTTTTTTTTCCTTCTATTTTTGCAAAGGTAGGTAAGTGTATCGTATACGTCTACTACATTATTTTGGACCTTTGAATTAAATAGCGTATACGGTTTGGTTGACAACTAAATAGAGTTTCCAGTCGATTGAGTTTTTCTTTCCTTTTTTTTTCCTTTTTTTTTTTTGATATTATTACAATCTAACCACGTGTATAAAATAACATACGAAATAAAGTCGGTACTTACAATAAAAAACTAAATCGAGCGTATTCGTCTTCTTGAACTGCACATTTTAAAGCGGATTGTAATTTTTCATTCTGTAAAAATAAAAATAAAAACCATTCGAATTAAAGTAAAAATAAAACGTAAATACCTGTCAACGAAGTATTTAAAATACCATACATAATTAACGAAAATAAAAAAGTAAAGCTGATTGAATGGAAATCTATGGGTGATGCATTGTTTCATGCGAAAAATAAATCGAAAAAATCACAAATAACACGAACGGATGAAAAGAGTTCAATTAGTACTCTGACTTGTTACCAAAAAAATAAAAAAAAATCATCTCAAATTGATTTTTACTTCATTGGAAGTGCTCTACTATTTTCCAAAAAGTTGAAGGATTTTAGAAAAAAAAAATTGTGGCCAAAAGGTTGCTTTTTTTAAAGCCTAATTTTCATGAAACATTACAATTACGATGACTTGCTCCCATGTTGAAATAAAAAAAAAAAAATCAGTTTTTTTGTAATGATAATTATAGCCTAGGGGTGGAGGGCGATTGGCCGATGGATAGTTAAAAACCGCCAAAAAGCACATCTAACGTAAGGCTTCTACCAAAGCTAAATGCCAAATTTCAACTTCCTAACACAATTTGAAGGGGAGATATACGTAGGACAAGCTCAAAAAATTACCAAAATCGTCTAGAAAACTATATTTTCAACACTGTAAGAGGATGCAAATGTGGGCGAAAAGTTGAAACCCTCCAAAGGCGTATTCACGATCTCTACTAAATTTACACACCAAATTTTGACGACATAGCTCAATTCGAAGGTGAGATACGCATCAGACAAACCCAAAAAGCGATAATGCCCTAAGATCAGCCTAACCAAAAATAGGCGTCGCTTTTTGAGGCTGATTTTCCGAAAGTAAAGTACACACGAGGATTATCAGGAAATTGTCCGTTCGTAGAATAAAAAAAATCCTCTGGGGTATTTTTTCTTGATTAGTGGTACTATTACAGGTAGATATTAGAATGCATATCTGAACCTCCCCCCTTTCCCCCAAGAACAGTACTGCTAGGACGACTACTAAAATTGCACACCAAATTTTAACTTTTTAGCTTAATTTGAAGGGGAGATCTGCGAGGAACAACTTCAAAAAATAAGAGAAACTTATCAAAAAACCACTTTTTCAGGGCTGGCTTATCACCGAACCCTTATTAAACCTTCATAACAAATTTCAACTTCCTAGCTCAATTTGGAGAGAAGATGTGCGACGAATAAGCTCAAAAAAAAAGAAAACCCCACCAAAGATTCTTAGGAGCCCGTTATTGAGAAATCATACCCGAGGAAGGTTTATTAATGAGTAGTTGAGAGTTTTACGATTCATGATTTACAAAGAATTATTTTTTCTAGAATTCTAAATTTATGCTATTCAGAATCGCTTACTTAATCACCATGTATCTTGGAAAGCTTTCTATTATTATGAATATTTTTGAATCTTCTTTCTTCTTCATTTTATTCCAACAGAACCATATTGACTTATGTCATTTATACATTTTAACTTAGGTTACTATCTTTAAGGACAGTTCGACTCCAATTGTAAATTATCGCGATGTTAAAAATTCCCCTACGTCTTTTTTTTTTTTTTCGTTGCCAAACGTAATGAATTTCAAAAGAAAAGATATCTTTTCAATCTAGAGTAAATGTACCTGCAATGTACGTGGGTACCAAATAGATACACATTTAAAAATTAAAGAACTCGAAATGGAAAAAAAAAAAAACGAAGTAGAAAACACTTTGCAATTTATTCTGATTAAATATTGCACGTTTTACGAGATTAAAAACTCGCATCACAAGGTTGCTGACTTGATTTCCCTATTCGCGTGAAAGAATAACGACAAAAAGTAAAGACCCGCGGTCAAAAAGTTTTCCTATACTTAATAAGTGGAAGAAGAGTTGAGAATAATTTTGAACCGAGTGTATCGCTCGTCTTCGAATCTCTTGGGATGTATCGAAACTTCACGTTCTTCGAGCAAGTTGTTCGGGTATACTCCATTAGAAAATATGTTGTTATACGCTTTTTCCCCCCTCTCCATTTCGGTTTCGTTATTTTTTTTCTTTTTTTTTTCATGTACACGTATATTATATATATTTTTTTACATTATTCTCGTTCGTACTTAACCAAAGATCAATTTGATTCAATTTTGTACCTGTAATAAATTATCTGCTATTCGTGCACTCGGTTGAACTATATCGAGTAAATGCCGAAAGGTACTTATTTATGAAAATGGTACCTAACACCCACCTGCATACTCAGGATTGGTGCTAAAGATACAGAGTTAGTATATACGCAGTAGTCAGCAGCAATATATCAAATACATATAAGCCGCCAATGAATTTCCCACGTAAAAAAAACACGCATATATCTCGAGCCTTTTTTTTTTTTTTTCAGGTAAAAAGAAATAGCTACTTAACTGAAATTGATGTTCGTACTATAAACTATATATACCGGGTGACCGAAAAGAAGATCCTGTAGAAAAATGTTTAGCGAAAATTCCCTAATTAACTTATCCGAAAAATTTGAAGTCTGACGTCATCGTTGGTCTATTACTGTTCGAACCTGTATCATAGAAAAAATTAGCAGCGCTTGCAGAATTTTTAATAACGAAATGGCGGAACTATGTGTGAAAATGTATTTCGAAATATGCTAAAGAGAATGGATGCTTGTCTTATGCTGGCTGAGGTCAGTTCCAACACCAACCGTGCTCGGCAAATTTTTCGTGTCGTTTGTATTTTTTGAAAAATTTTTTGAAATTTACACGACAACTATACTTTTTGATCACCCGGTATACTCACATTTTTCTAATCCTATTTTCTAGTTATTTCTTGATCTATGTGCTACGTGAACTGATATTCGTCGGTAGGAATCTTTAAATCCATCACGTATGCACTTAGCTGTTTTTATGGAATTTTTTTATCAAAGTATAATATCGAGCAGATTGATTTTGTGATTTTTAGACTGATTTTTTGTGCCATTGTTTTCAATGAAAAGTAATCTTATATACTTCATCGATCTTCGTCGAACGCAGGGAGGATAAAATATCAACAAAGTGCGTTTTGGGGCCCAACAGGGCCACCAAGATAATTTTTGGGTATGTACAATACATGCATTTTTATTTTTCTTCCCCAAGACCAAAAAACATAGACATTATATAATAATGCCCCCTCCACCCTTGAATAGAATATTCATACGATTGTATCTGCCGCGCAAATGGTGTCAGGATTAGTAGTATGACATGGCACAGTTCTGGCGTGAGACTTCTGACAGCAAAAATGGCACACTTCTGGCAATGCTTCAGCCAATCCGAGATCACTAAATATTTGCCAAACTCATGACAGTGACATTGAAATGATGCAATTGTAACACCAGAGTGACTCGAAAATGATTTCATTATGACATGACTATGACGTTACTGTGACATATTAATGACATGTATTTGACTCATCAGTGACATGTTTCTGACACCATAATGGCACATTTATGACATGATAATAGCACACTTCTGATGCAAAAATAACACCCGATATGCTTTTGACTGTATTGTGACACTAATGTGATTTAGGAGTGACACAAATGTGACTTAGGAGTGACATAAATGTGACTTAGGAGTGGCATACTTCTGACAACATTATGACACCATTCTGACACAGTTCTAACATGCTTCTGACACCATTTTGACACTATTCTGACACATTTATGGTGTGATTTTGATACTTAGTTGACACATTTCTGACGCAATTGTGACATATTTTCAGCAGCGTCAAAAATATGCCACAATTGTATCAGAAATGTGCCAAACTAGTGTCAAAAGCACGCCATAAATGTGTCAGAATCATGTCAGAACTATGTCAGAATGGTGTCATAATGTTGTCAGAAGTGTGTCACTCCTAAATCACATTAGTGTCACAATAAAGTCAAAAGCATATCGGATGTCATTCATACGTTATTAGTGGCACTGCCAAATCCAAGTTAAAAGTATGCTACAACTGTGTCAAAAAGGTACTATAACATTGTCAATAATATGCCACTTACCAAGTCACAAAATGAAAGTCTGCCATTTTTATGTCATTAAAGTACCAACAAAAGCGCCAATTATACGACACATTTGTGCCACGATAGCGCTACACAATGTGCATCAGAAATATGCCATTCGTGTGTCGCAAACGTGTCAGCTGAAATATCAACTTCACGTCATATTTATGTCAATAGAATATAATCTTACAAGCGTTGGAAATATGTCATTTATACGTCATAAATGCGCCAACGACACGTGTCAGAAGTTCACCAGTAATGTGACGTTCAAGTGTTGCTTGAAACTCAAAAATTCGCCAAAAGTACACCACTTTTGTGACATAGAATATCTATGGCGTTTCTCTGATTTAAAATTGACACAATAATTGCAATGCCTATAAAAGTGGTCGGAGCAATCATTATTCTAATCGGTTAAAATTTTTTAAACCGGTATCCAATGTGTACTGACTTGAAAATCACACGTCACACGACACCAAACTGACGACATTTCCTCAACATTGCTAGAAAATCAAGCTAAAAAAAACGTAACGTTTCTTATTTTCTTATTAAAATATTCCACATGCAGAAGTGAAATAAAATTCGAATATCGCCTTCATTTACTGGATCGCAGCACAACCTAGACTTTTGTACAGTGATATGTTGGAAGGTTGTATTTGCAAGCAAATCTGTCAATTCTAACCCCTTACCACCTTCTACCAAGAATGACAAGCCACAAATGAACTCTACACTCTACACGGTGATAATACACGTGTATAGTGCACATACACCATCTACCACATACCGTGGAATCTACTCGAGTCGATTTTAGTTCGATATGTCATCGAAGATGAAAATACCTACGTAAGTGAATAAAAAAAATAAGAAAAAAAAAAACCGAATAGTACGTGACAGACAGAAGACGAGAGATAGAGTATGAGAAAGTATAGAAATAAGTATAACGAAAATCAACCACTGAAAAGTGAAAGATTGGTGGCAAGGTTACGTATTCTCCCAATGCTCGAATCTTCTTTATCGCATCGCATCGCATCTTAGATTCGAACCCCTTATTGAAAAATTTCAATCATTTTTTTCACGCAGGCAGATACTATTTTGAAAAGAACTGGCATCACCAACACACACACACCCACACACATTCAAAACGATAGTAATTTACAATTTGTATAGATATTAGAAAATAGTAGGCAGGTTAGATATACGTGTAGATATGAAGGTACGAAGTAGGGTATCAGCGATTTGGGTAGCTCGACAGGTCCTCGGTAGAAAATTAATGAATGTGACGACGACGACGACGACGACGTCGACGTCGACGAGAAACAGGTGAAAAAGATGGCAATTGTGTCGTACGACGCTACGTGCTGCATGTGACAGGCTGACTGGCGATGGCGCGTCGCACGTTGACGTGTCCGTATAACTCATCCGAATCTCTCGTTCGTATATTATTTGAAATTAATTCAAGGACGAAAAAGAGGAGCGTAGAAAAAATGAAAAATTCATCAATCGGTTCAAAGAAACGAAACTAGGTAGTAGTAGGTAGAGGTACACGATTCAACGTACAGATAGGAAGCTAGGTAAACAAGTAAATGGTGGTAGCATACGGTCGAATATTTGAAAATCGTCGAAAGCACAATTTTATCATCTACCAACAGCCATGGTGGAGAAGTACAGGAGATCTCGCAGATAAGAGGCTTTTTTTGTCCTTTCTATACGAACATCGGACACGGGTACCAACTCGTTTATCAATCAAGCTAAATACTGCGAGCTTTTTGCAAATTACCTACCAAAAAAAAATATTCGTAATAATGGTGCTGTAACGTCGTCCGCTTGATGGTGATCTTTTCAACCTTCGCTGATAAAGGTCGCGCACACACACACACACACACAGCGACGAGGTCATTACTCGTAAAATTTATTAACGCCGAGTCGTTTAATTGTCCTCGACAAACTCGATGATTACAGATAGGTATAACCTACCTACCTACCTACAATGCACACCGTCGACCGCATGCAGAATTCCATGCTGCAGACTTTCGACCATGCGACACGAGAGAAGCTCACCCTAGAGCCAGCCACCAGGCCGCAAATTTAACGTCATTAATTCGGTATACATACGTATACAATGCTCGGTCTATGCTATACACTGGTGTCGGCACTTAATTTAAATAAAATTTAATTCTCTCCATCGTCGACCGATCTAATTATCGTGCTCGGTGCGACGCACATCACACGGCACACGGTACGTCACGTCGCGTCGTTTAAAATTTACATAATCGAAAATTCCACCATCTACGTAGATGTACTTACTGGTGGTACCTTACCTACAATTCCCTATCATTCATCATCTGTCTACATATTTACCTCTTCGCGTAATTCACCCACCATCGCATCGCCGAACAAACAGCGCAACGCGTTTAATCTACTGTAAACAGTACTTACTCAAAGTACTTCCCTATACACTTATACTACTACTACTACTACTACCACCACCACCTATATTGGAATCAAAACTTAAGCAATGAAAAAAAAAAAAAAAAAAGATAAGAAAATGTCGAGGAAAATATTCATCTTTCGTAGGGTTATTATTGCTATAAATCTGGACTCGTATAAGTATGTCGAACATTGGCATATTTTCACGAATTTGATAACGTGCGTGTAGTTCACAATTTACAACCCAGCGCCTCCTATCAAATATACATACGACGAATATCTACATTCGAAAATAAGTATACCTCGTTTTTTTTTTTTTTTTTTTTTTTTTTTCTCATCGACATATTCGTATATAAATAACGAGAATTTTATACATCGACTGAAATATTTCTATCACGGGCACACCTACTACCTAGCTACCTATAAATATACAATAAAAAGCTTCGAGCAAAGAAGAAGGGTGCTGCAAATGTAATCGGAATTCAGAGACTAGTCGTCTCGCACTCATTCACTCTCTTTCCATCCAACTATTTTTCCATCCTTTATACTATATTCGCACGTTATGTACCGTAGGTAGGTAGGTAAAGGTATACCTACTATATTATATATTATTTATACGAGATGAAAAATATCTACCTGAGAATTGACCATTTTCTTTTATTAAGTTTTCACTGTACTGAATTGCTACATTCTAATTTTTTTTTTTTTCGATCCTCGCATAGGTCAAATTTACATTTTATTGATGGCGAATTTTTTGAAATTTGAAAGCTAGTGAAAGTCGAGAAGCTACGAATGCTTAAATTAACTGTAAATTGGTCAATTATTCTTTTAATTAATTTTTAGTATTAGACTTTTTTCAGCAAGGCAGCATGAGCAAAGTTATGCAATCTTGAAAAGAAAGCAGATCGGATTGAAAACCAGGTCCTTTGGATTATTTTTCTCTACCTAGCAATGGAGAAATAACGAGGTGAAAATTTCAGCTTTTCAATGCGATTCTTTAAGCTTGCAAAACTGACTCAAAATTCGCCTTTTCTAAAAATGAAATTATAACATATACTTATTTATATCGGAAATTTCATTGATTTTTACTTTTTTCTTGTTTTTCAAAAAAGGTCACTTTTTGTGTTTTTTTAACGATTTTCTGAAAAATCAAAAAGGAATTTTTTTCGTTTTTTTGAAAAATGCACTCCTGAAATGGGGTGAAAGTAACAGGTACAGGTACTCAATTTTACACGATTAGGTTTAATATTTCAATTTCATGTTCAATGGATGATTTTTTGTATTTTTTTGGGAAATTTTTTTGCATGATTCAATTTTTTTTCCCAGTAAATTCACAGTGAAATGGGCCACGTACACTCATCTTAGTTTATTTAAGTTCGGTTTTCATCGTTTGTACACGTTTTTTCAGGTGGGTTCTCAATAGAAATGCCAACACACAAAAATACAGTACAAATGGCTCAAAAAATGAATAAATAAATGAAAACTCGCTTCTGAGGATTTAAAATAAATGAAACAAGTTCCACTGAATAAAATTTTAGTTGGAAATTTATTTTTTTCAATTTTTAATAATTTTAATTCACAAGATAAGGAAAATGATCATTTCTTAGGGCCGCTAAAAAATCTGCTACAGAAGGTAAAATTAAAATATTACGCTTAATCGTGTAAAATTTATTTCTGCGTCCATTTCAGGAGGGTATTTCATAAAAAAGAATTTCTTTCAAAGTTTGTCAGAAAATTATGAAAAAACGTAAAGTGATATTTTTTAAAAACTCCCGAAAAAAAAAAGGAAATGGTGAAAATTCGTCAACAATGGTACTTTTGAGTACAAGTATACATAATAATTCTACTTTTGGAAGAACATTAAAAAAAAATTTTGTTTCGATTTTATGAAAATTTTTGAAAATTAACCAACTTTAGAGTCAGTTTTACAAGCTGAAAAAATTGCTTTTCTGGCCTGATTTTCGTGAAATATTATAATCAAGTGTGAATTTAAAAAAAAGCATCAGGGTCAGAAGAGGGGGAAAATCTCATATCTCCTCTTCTAATTGACCTTGTAGACTGATTTTTGGGTATGTTGTACAACTTTGGGTTGTCCATCGACTGGCTCAAAAAGAAACAAATTTTACGATTTCAACCCCTCCTCTCACAAATTTGGACACAATTGAATTTTGCCCCGAGGTTGTTCCCATTTCAGAATATCAAATTATTTTTTTTTCGAGTAGGGTGTCAAAATCTATAGTATTTGACCTTCTGATTTCAAATTTAGTACCTATTTAACTCGTAAACCCAAGTGAAGCCCACGAGCAGGGGTGTCGAAACTTAAAATCATCATTTTTTTTTCAAGCGGGGTACCAAAATCTATCCAGATGATTGTTTAGTTCGCAACATTTTATAAATTGGAATTTCGGTCAGCTAATTTTTTTCTCGTCCCATTGTGGGTCGCCCAGCGCTTATTTTATCAGTCTGCAGTCGAGTAAATAATGCTCCAAGTGCAGGGAAAAAATTTAGAGGTACCTGGCACGCCTAAAAACGGTCCAAATAGACTTTTTAATATTTTTAAATAATTTTTTGCAAATACCCCCTTGTCTCTACTTCCTTCGTAGATTGCTGCTCCTCTTGAATAGCGTAGCGAGTAAAATAGAGTTACAAATTGACCCTTTAGCTGTTGATCCATCATCCAGGAGTAAATCAGAATAGAAAGTGACAGTCACAAAATTGATCGAATCTGGTATGGCCAAAAATGGTCGTAATAGTACTGTAGGACTCCAAACCGGATTTTGTTGACCCCACCCCCACCCTCTTACCTGCCATAGATTGATGGACCGTAATAGCCTGGTTTTCATTGACAATATGACACGGAAAATCAGGTTAAAAATTGTGTAAGAAAACTTACACCACATCATTTTGTAGCTATATTTACTTCGAGAAAGTGAGAAAATTCTTCATTTTTCGAAGGTTCAACTCCTATTTAGTGCCAGATAGAAAAAAAAATCATAGAGTAGAAACTGATCTATGTTTGGAGTTCTACCACTTTTATCTCAAAACTTTTTCTCATAATATCAATTTTTTGATAACTTTTGCTAACTGGTTCAGATTCGCTGAATTGGTTTCACAAGGGCTAAATCTAAAAAAAAAACATCCTAATATTATATGATAATTTTGGGAAAAAAAACACAAAATAATTTCATCTACATCTTGTATGCATGCAAAAAAATCCTTCACATGGGTGAAAACTAAGAACCTGTCATGAGAGATTCAACGCCTTTGAAATCATTACCTTATTTCAATTGAGTAAAAAGTAAAAACTACCGATCAGAACTTTGCATTTACACTTCAAGTACACAAATGGAGTGAAGTTCAAAAATCACAAAAATCGTTCCTTTTTGAACTGATCGATAAAGAATCGAAACTTTTACAATGTAACGAAAAATCAGATTTTGAGAGCACTAAAGAAGATGGGAGGGGTGAGAGTTCTTTACTAATGATCACGAAAAAAAGGTTGCTTCCTCGCCTCACTCGAATCTTACACGTGGGCTTTTGGTTTTTTTTTCCTTTGAACTCCTTGACACCCTGTAAAAAGGACGTGACTCTGGAGTTGGATGGAGTCCAGAGTGGTGGTTTGAAAATTACCTCAGAGTAGAATCAAAATGGAGTCTTTTAGTGGAATCTGTATCCAAAGCGAGGCTGAGTCGAAATTATATTCAGGGGCAAAAATACGACACCTCTGGTTCAATTTTTAAATCAAGAGTCTGATGTAGATAGTAAAGAACTAATTTGGAACAAATGCTGCATAGAAATTGAAATTGAAACTGATGTAGAATCGAAATGAATATTCAAAAACTGAGGCTAGAAACCGAAACTGAAATACATATTTTACTGGTTTCTGGTTGAATTTCAATTTTTAATTTTCATACATCAACTTTTAAGTTTAAGTAGCTATGTACTATTAAAAACATGACAGGGGGGTGGCACTTACACGTATGAGAGAAGTCAAGGATAAAAAAGTCGAACTGAAACCTAAATTAATACGCAGAAACTAACACAAATATTTGGGAGATGAAATTGAAACTGGAACAAAAACTAAGACCTAAAAAAATCGAAAATTGAAAACTGAGACAGATTTTTTTTCACTTTCACATCCCTACTCTGGTCTGGAGTCAACGTATCGAAGTCTAGAGACCATACAATGACCCTAAAGTCTGATAAATTATGAAGACAAGAACTAGTGAAGGTTGAGAATCACTCTCGGGCCAGTTTGGAATCAGAAGCCATCAAGTTGGAGTCAAATATCATGACTTTTTTCGAGAGCAGTTAAAGTCCACACTACGGTATTAAGAGCGTGTTTCTGTTCACAAAAGGGAAGGAAAGCAGAGGGATTAATCCGTTTACTTGCTAAGGAAGATTACATACCGTAAATATACGAATGCTGAAACTAATTTAGCCGTTCAACAATATAATATAGACGAATTTTCATTTTAACATTTTCCAAATACAAATCCGTTAATGTATTATGAATCATCCGGGCTACGAGATCTCCCTTTAAACAAGAGATTCTCATTTTCTAGCACACGTTCAAATAAAAGAAAATCGAAAGTACGTACGTACGAAAGATATTTAGCTCAACACCGAATACAAATATTTAATCTGTTTCGTCTCCACCGACCGACCGAACAACACGCCGAACCACATCACAACATGTACATCCCAACATATTAAAAAATTAATAACGTTACCCAGTATAATACCGAGTACCATAGCATTTCTCCGGTACCATATGCTACGAGGTAATCTCAAAGAATAGAAAATGTCGAGAAAAGTAGGTACCTAATACTTACGCGGGAAAAGCAAAAAAGAGGCACTCCCTTTATTAGCCTCCCCCTCCCCAATGAGATACTTTAACTCACCAACCCAATATACCTACCAACCTACGTACATTAAGGTTGATGCATTTTGAAAAAACGTCTTAAAAAATTATACCTACTTTCCATCGACTACGTTCACTTCTACCTGACATTATTCACAAGTCAAACGAGAACGACGACGATATTATCTTATTTAATATTTATCCCTCAAGAGAAGGCTATATAGACGCATACGTAGCAATAGGTATAGGTACCCTTGCAAAGTACACAGTATCATCTTTAAAGATGGTAAATCTTCGGCTAAATCATCGCTGCAACAAGGTGAAATTACGAGATTTTCTAACAGTCTACACATTGGTCTCGTCGTTGTTGGCAAATAAAAACACTGACGAGCTGAAGACGAAGATGTATTTTGAAATAATGATAGTTTTGTAATTTTAAAAAACCATTACGCTTATTTAATTTTTTTTTTTTAATAAATATTTCTCACAAAATGTATCTATTTGTTTTCAATTTTTTGTCACTTCACAAAATCTTCATCTCTCTAACATTTGAGCTAAATTTGCAAGTTGGATAAACTTTATTCGAGAACAGGTACAAATATTCACTCCGAAAAATAAAATTCATTCTTCACCAGAATAAAATATCACTCGGAAAAGACTCGGCTAATTTAATCGCGTTTTTCTCCTCAATGAAAATCCTTCATCATTTTAAGCCTTTTTGCACTTTGTAAATACACATTAAGATAAATACGTATTTATTAAGGGAGGTAGCGCGCGTTGAAAAACGATTTGAAATAATTCATCGCCTGTTACCTACAGCTCTATACTTTGTACTTCACTTCACTGCTATTGTATCGAGACGTTCGATGAAAATAAAATGAAAAAAAAAAAAAAAAAAAAAAAAAAAAAAAAAAAACGCAATCAACTAAATAACTTGGTAGTAGTCCGCTCTCTTTGATGCTTCATTCATCAATTTATCGAAAAGTAAAACAAAAGAGCGGATATAAAGGCACCTAACAATAAGAAGAACTCTAGAGCAGCCGCCTACTTCATCATACATATTAAACGTATTTTCCATTTATTGCTCGAGTCATCGAACGTGATAGTACCAAAAGAAAAGCTAACGTTAACGCGGTATTTTTTCAAGCCACCGAGAATCTATTACGTTGGAAATTTTATAAAAAGCATGTTTTTCATTTCACTGAGTGACTAAGATAGGTACCCACCTACCTACCTACTTACCAACACCCATGTATAGCTAGTCTAGGTACATATACTATTTCTTACAGCCAGCCCAGCATTTTACCACAAATTCAAGTACGTACATGGGACAAATCAGCACAAGCCAGACGAAAAAACTGCCAACGCGACGTAAATAGAGATCGCGAGAGGCTGCACACGGCATCAAAACCAAAACGACTTTTTTCTACAACTTTAAATTAAACGTAGAAGGCTTTTTTTAGATGAGATTTTTTTTTTTTCAGCCTTTCTTGCGTCAATACATACAGTTTTAAGACGACGAAATCATCGTCACGACGAGGCGAAGTACGTCTACGTATACAATACACTTTCAATTGAATAAAAATCAAAAGCGTATTCGCGCCTCCTCGTTGAAACTACTTTAATTACTTTTGCACATCTCGTGATGTTGATGACGACCCGACGCCATCGTCTGTCGTCATCGTTGTCGAGACTTCTACGCGCGAATGTTTATGCAAACGAGCTTCTTCGTTGATTTTTGGCAATTAAAATTAAATTTACGCGTGTTACCTCGTATCGTCGTTCATCATCTCGCGACAACCAGCAACGAAGGGCGATAAATTTTGCTAAATTACCTCGAATTACTACTCTACGAGATACACTCGCATAGTTGAAAAAGTACTCGTATAAGCGTTTGTAATGCGTACATTACCAACGTATGTACATGTGCGGAAGAAATCGTGCATTGGTTTTCACTCATCTCTTTTTATATTTTTAAAAATATTCGTAACAGCTGAATAACACCAAAACCAGGAATGTCGACCGAGACGAGACCTTTTGAACAGAAATGCTGCATCTCTCCGACAAGAATGAGAATACCCACCGTAGGTAAATACATCGTATACCGATTCAACTTTCAAAGCTTCGCTGTACGCTTTTACAATATGTATCGTAAAGTACATATTTGAGTTGAGCAACTCTGCAGCACTGTACATACACGAGAAAAGCCGGCTAAAGATAGGTCATTAAACCGAAGAATTTCGTTTAAAATAAAACCATCTCGACGTATCTCTTCACACAGGCGATATACGCATAAAAGAAGTTTAACTACCACATGCTTACTATAAACTAGTTGATATTTTAACTTAGTTAAAGCCTTCGCGAAAAGTCTGCGTCGAACTTGAAGTACATACTAAAAAGTTGTTGTTTATCGAAACTTCTTTATTGGCTCGAAATTAATAATAAGACGAGTCTCTTTTTGAATAATTTAACCGACTAATTGAGAGTTTGTTTCGTGGACGATGTGCACGCAAACACAGCGCATAATACACAAATACTGAAAGTTTGTTTGCTCCGGAGTGATTTTTGAAAATTTTTAGTAAAAAAAATCTTTCGTCGTACACTAATTCACGTGCTTGGCTATTTATAATTCGAACAAGAGAGATATACGAGTTGAGTAAATATGTAGAAAGTAAACGACAAAATTTGACCAGCTCAATGATACCAGTCGGTTGGCGAATATTCTAACAATAAATAATAATTCTTTCGTGCGTGAAATAACTACCATTAAACGAACAACCAGAAAGAAAATGTGTAATTCATTTGAAAGTAAACAATCCATTTAAATGGTTCGGTCATTCATTCGTGAACGAGTTTCCAATTCTAAATGATTCTGTCGTTCACGAACGACTCATCTTGACCATAATTTAGTCGTTCGCGAATGATTCGTCAAAAAATAACTGAATTCAAACATCAATAACGAACGATTTACTTTAAAAAAAGTATGGTCGTTCATGAACGATTCATTCGCACCATAATTTAGAAGATAATGAGTCACCAGATCGTTCGAGAATGATTCATTCGAAATGATTCGAGCATGGTCACAAACAAGATTGGTATTCAAAAAAACATTCAATTGAAATAACTTGGTCGTTCGCGAACGAATCATTAGTGATCGGCTGAAGAATTATTTTCTTGTTCACGAATGATTCATTCAAATAATTCGAGCATGCCTACAAACGTAACTGGTAGTTAGGAAACAGATTCGCTCAAAATGATTGAGTCTTTCGCGAACGATTCATTCGTATCGTAATATAGCGACTCAGGACCCTTTCCGTATCGTTCAAGAATGATTCAATCAAATAAACCGAGCACGATAACAAACAAAATTGGTACCTAAAAAAGGACTCACTCAGACCGACTGAGTCGTTCGCGAACGATCACTTGATGCGTATAATGAAACATTTGATCGTTCACGAATGCTTCATTCAAATAATTTCGAGTATAGTTACAAACAAAATTGGTATCTGAAAAAAGATTCATTTAAAATGACCGAGTCGTGTGCAGGCGATTTATTGGTAAGTCTATAAAAAATCATTTGCTCGCATACGAAAGAGTCATTCAAATAATTCGAACACTATAACAAAGATCATTGATGGTTGAAAAACAGATTCACTCAAAATGACTGCATCATTCGCAAACGATTCATGTAGGTAAGAACTTTTTCGGTCTCGTTCCCGAATGATTCGTTCAATAGACTTGAGCACAATGAAAAACAAAATTCGTAGATGAAAACATATCTACTTGAAAAGATTGGGTCGTTTGAATCCAATTCGTGAACAAATGATTAAAGAAGTATATGCTCGTTCACCAATGATTCATTCAAATCATTCAAGCATAGTCACGTGCAAAATTAGTGTAAAAAAATGTGACTAAATCGTTTACGAACGATTGATTACTAAGTATCTGAAGGATCATTTACTCGCTTACAAATGAGTCATTCAAATAAATTCAGCGAACTTACAAACAGAATTGGCGATAGAAAAACCAAATCAATTAAAATGACTGCATCGTTCACAGATGGTTCAGTCATATTGTGATTTCGTGACTGAGGACTTTTCTGGTCTTGTTCGCGATTTCAAATGACTCGAGCACAATGAAAAACAAAATTCGTAGATGAAAACATATCTACTTGAAAATATTGGGTCGTTTGAAAACGATTCGTGAGCAAATGATTAAAGAAGCATTTGCTCGTTCACCAATGATTCATTCAAATAATTCAAGCATAGTCACGTGAAAAATTAGTGTAAAAAAATGTGACTAAATCGTTTACGAACGATTGATTACTAAGTGTCTGAAGGATCATTGACTCGCTTACGAATGAGTCATTCAAATAATTTCAGCCAAGTTACAAACAGAATTGGTGGTAGAAAAACCAAATCAATCAAAATGACTGTATCGCTCACAGATGGTTCAGTCATATTGTGATTTCGTGGCTGAGGACTTTTCTGGTCTTGTTCGCGATTTCAAATGACTCGAGCATGATGAAAAACAAAATTGGTAGACGAAAACATATCTACTTGAAATGAGTGTGACGTTTGCGAACGATTCATTCAGATAATTTAAACATAGTCACAAACAAAATTGGTAGATAAACAACAGATTCACTCAAAATGGCTGGGTCGTTCACGAACGATATTGTAATCTAGTAGCGCACAAATCATTTGTTTGTACATGGATGATTTACGCACATCTTGAATACATTTCACGATATTGAATGGATTATGAACTGTGAACGATTTGGTGTTTCGCAAACGATTCATTAAGATGATTCAATCGTTCACGGATGATTCATTTATGCAACGATTCGTTAGAGACCGAATAACCAAGCTTGTCGGAAATGATCAATTCAAACATGGATTCAGTCGTTCGTGAATGATTCACTCGCACAACGATTCACCAACAGGAAAATGATTCAACTGTTTAGGTCTTAAAATACTCGACGAACGAGAATTACTGAGAGAATAATATGAACGATATATGTAAATTATTTTAAAACTTTTTTGCAAGAAATATAAGGTTTGGTCTTCATAATACAAGTATTCCCAATGAACTAATCGTCGACAAAAGATTCATTCTAACCCCAATCCATTCGTTCACAAAGATTCACTAGTTCACACAAATTATTCAAAAACACAATTCGACCAGTTGATGAACCATTCAAAAACAATTATGGTTCGCATCAATCATCTACCAACTAACGAATTTTTTCGGACAAATAATTCGCGAACGATTGAATCAAAAATACTAACAAACACGTTCTCTACAACCACCACTCGACGAATCATAACATAACGCCATCGCCATATCAAAATGAAGCAAATACGTAAAATTATTTCGGCTGCATACCTATCTGGTATACGTTCAAAATTTCCATTCCAACATTAACTTATCGTGCACTTTGCACATAAAAGAGAATCATATACTTACAAATACAATCAACATACGTTCAAATCCTTAATTTAAGTAGTTAAATTAGCTACGTAACGTCCGTTGCCTATTATCGCAGATATACCTCCTCACTCGACTGAATATTTTTAAAAAGTAAGCAGGCTTAGCCTTCAAATAATGAATTTTTTAGATAATAATTTTCAACTAACCAACGATTATTACATTCATAACATTCTATTACCAAAGTCGTAATATGAATAACCATATGTTCAGACTTCAAAATAGGAAATATTTTAAATAGGTATAGGTATCGAGTAGATGCAGGGAGGTAGGCAATCAGATAGGTACATCGCGTGAATAAACTCACCATAACGAAATCGCTAACGATGAAAATATCTTTAAAAGGTTTACCTTTTTCCTTTTTAGCTTGCCACGTTAACATTGTATATTCGGCCTTTGTAGCAGGAAGTAGTATGAAATAATCCTAAAATATTCGAATCGCTTTATAACAATTCACGTCACGAATAGACCAACAGGCTTTTTAATACGTAAAACGCAAACATTTTAAATATCGCGTACTTTTAACTACCTATGATTATTAATCACCACTACTACGTACGAGTGACTTTTTCTCTACGCCACGACTGGCACTGTGAAATTTATCTAATCACGACGATAATACCTACGGATCCAACTTAACTAAGCTTACGAATAAAAAAAGCTCGCACATATTAGGTTCCTTAATATTCAAGCGAATCGTCGTCATTTGCACTACAGTACCTTTATTATTTTTCAATCTCACGGTTTAGCTCTGTTTACGCTCCTTATTCGCTACATCTACGTATCACAATTCATTATTAATATACGTCTTTTATATACTTATATTCCAGCTGAACGGCACGCGAACACCATTTTATAAACTACACGAGTACAAATATTTACCCCCAAAAGTAAGCACGATTGCTATTAATGTAATTACACTGACGACGACGACGATCAACGTAAACGAAAAATAAAACGATAGCGAGAAAGAAAAAAAGAAAGAAAGAAATGACAACATTTTAAGATATAGGCTCCTGTACGAATACCTACATACCTACTTACGTATTGTAGTCGTTCAAATAGAATAGAAAGAAAGCAAAAAAAAAAAAAAAAAGAGGAAAACACGAACAAAAAATTACCCCTTTTCAAAAAATTTACTGTCGTATCGCGAAAAAATATCACATATCGTTTATATACCTCTCTACATTCGTAGTACAAATGTCGTTTACGTGGGTTGCCACTTCGTCTCGCTACTCTCTTCTATTTTTTTTTCCGCTCTACTTCTCTTCCACCTTTGATTTTTACTCTTGTCAAATGAACTATGATACGTAAACGTAAAAATGAAAATGCACGTGATAAACTCGCTCGTAATACAAACGATGCTGGTAGAGGATGTTGTACCGATTGTTGTACGATACAGGTATTAGAAAAAATGCCTACATCGACGTTCGATTTTATCGCTTAAGTGGGAGATATTTGCCTTTTTTTTTCCTTTACTCGTAAAAAACACACACACCCACACACACATGATCGCACAGATATACAAAGCGGATATAAAATCACCGGTTGATTCGTTTAAGTACACGAATACAGCGAGTAGCATACATCATCGAAAGTTCCAAAGCACTCTTCGAACGATTTTTAGTGCAAACATCATTTTCGAACACATAAGTTACCTCAGTAATAATCGTACAATTACAAGAAAATCAAATGAAATAATACAAGAACGATAACTTCATAACTTGAAACAACAGTCTTTGGCAAAATTAATAAATGGAACCAAGAATTAATGACAGCAGACTACAAAATCATTCGAATCGATTTCTTCAGCACGAATGACTGAACACGTGGTTAAAATGAATCATTCTTGTGTGATAGAATAATTTAAATTTAAGGGTCGAGAAAATCTGTCGAAGTGTTCGTACAAAACTGCCTGAATCAGTTGTAAACGATTAAATCATCGCTCGAATGAAATGCAGGGGGGGGGGGGCTCAGCAAAATAAGTTTCAAGGAACAAGATGATGATCAATGAGTTAGTTCTTCAGCATAACAAATATTTATTTCCATCTTTTGGCCCCGAATATCAAAATCATTTACTCGGCTCGATATAAACTAAAATCTGCCAATGGTTAATAGGTTTATATTATTTGCATTAGCGGCGGATTAGACCCATGTATTTGAGTGGGGATGACTTAAGGTGGAAATTCAGCCATATCTGATTTTTGAGAAGGCGATAGAAAGGAGAAAATCGTAAAAATTATTCTGAAAATTAATACTGTATGTGGATTCAGTAAAGAGTTCTAAATGGGGTAACTACAGGTATCGAATTTTTGGACCCATCGCAACCTCTTACAGTCTCTTATAAGCAAGGTTTTGAATGGCTTTTGCCATTTTTCGAGTTGTTTCTTCATATATCTACCTACTAGCTCTCCTCAATTGAACTAAGATGGTTGGAATTTGGTATATGGAAAATCAAGGTGGTGGATTGGGTCAAGTGTCTTCCAATATAGTTCTGAGCAATTACGATAAGGTCAACGCTTTCGTATATTTAGGCTCCATCATCAAAGCAGACGGACGCTCGTCGGCAGAAATACGACCCCAAATACCCCTGAGTAAATCAACTATGACCAGACTGCGTAATGTCACATGTAATAACAAGATCTCCAGAAAGGCAAGGAAGAGACTTACATAGTCACTTGTTATCTCTGTTTTTCTATATGCTGCGGAAACATGGACGTTGAAGGCAGATGGTGAAAGAAGAATCGATGCCTTCAAGACGTAGGTCTAGCGAAGGATGTTGAGAATACCCTTGACAACGCGAAGAATCAGCATTTCAATCGTCAATAAAATACAGGAGCCAGTCAGACTGTGTTTTATGCGAGAAACACATTCTAGGGTATTTTGGACATGTGATCAGGAGAGAAGTCGGAAATCTCGAAAAAGTCATTCTATTTTGTGAGGCCCTTGGTAAAAGAGGGAGAGAGAGATCTTCCACCATGTGGTCTGACATCATCAAAGCTCGAATTGGCTCAGTGGTTAGAGCTGCTTCACAAGCACAGGATTGTGATAGGTGGCGCGCTCTTTTAGGTTCAATACAGTCGTAAGGAACTGAGACCTAATGATGATGAGTTTGTAAGGTTCCCAGAATTTCTTTTGGGTGATTCGAACTTTTTAACCCATTCTAATTCCCTTTACCAAGAGGTAGTAGTCGTCACTACCATACTGCTGCTAACAAAGTGCCTCACTCTTCAAGGTCCTGTGTCTTCTTTGCTGCCATAGCGACTGATCCCATTCGTGCTTTTATTGTGTCAGCCCATCTGGTAGGAGATTTTCCTCTCCCTTTTGAACCAGGTAGCTTGTCGAAAAGAATATCCTTCTCTGGATTCTCCTCATGCTTTCTGGCCACGTGTCCGAAATATTCCATGATGCACTTTTCTCATAGAACACTCAGCCTTACTGACTCCTCCAGTTCTTGCACGATTGACTTGTTTGTTCTTCGCGCTGTCAATGAAATCTTAAGCATTCTTCTCCAGGCCAACATCTCACAGGCATATCTATTTATCTTCTATCATCTACCTTCGATGTTCATGTTTCTGCCGCATCCAAAAAAAAAAACAGGAAACACAAGGATCCCAAACAATCTTTTCCTTGTCTTCTTGGATATCTTCCGGTTAGACGTAACATTCTGTAATCTGGACATCCCTGATTTTTTCAATGCAATTCGGCGCCATATTTCTACTAAAGATCTACCACTGGCCTCTATAGCCGTACCTAAGTGAACGAAGATGTCAACCTTTTTATATTCTTTCAGCACATCAGATTCTAGATGACATCCAACTCAATTACCTCCTCACTGACCCAAAAAAAATGTCTAAAAATCAGCTTCTTACGTCAATCCGGTGAAACATGAAGGGTTTCCCTCTTTCTGAACTTAAAAAAAAACGCGTTTCTCACATATCTCCCTTCAAAGCAGTAGCGTAGCAAGAAATTCTCTACCCAGGGAGTTTTTTTTCTTGTCGCATTTCTGACTTAGGTGGTCCGGATCCCCATTCAGGCTAATGTGACTAACAACTTCAACACCAAATACACGAGAATTAAGATCTGCATACGTTTAGAATCTACAGGCGATTATACAGCATTGACCAAATACTTCGCCTTGGCAAAAACTTCTTATAACTCGTTCCACTTTTCTAAAAAGACACAACTCTCAGTGGTGATTGAAAATACACCAACCTCTATATCATAAGAAGATATAAAAGCTGAATTGCTCTTAAAACAATCGCGCATGCTATCATTAAAGTAGAAATCCGCCGCAAAACTGATGGAGTAATTCAAAACAAAAATTGTCAAAGTTTTGGCCACACTTGTAAAATTTCTGATTAGGTACAATTTGAAAATGCACAAATGATTATTCAAATTACTATTCAGCGCTTGAAGTACTTTAATTTTTGTCACCCCTGTAATTTGCTGCCCAAGGAATCGTTCACTCATTCCTCTACCTTGCTACGCCTGTGCTTCAAAGTCGTTGTCTTCCCTCCAAACTGAGGTAGAAGGTTGAAATTTGATACGTTGATTTAACAAGGATCCTAGATATGCTTTTAGGAGGTTTTACCTCTGCAGGATGATACCTCCACTGACGAAGAAAAAACATCGCAGAGTGCTCTCTCAGCACTTTATCTCAGAAGATTTTCAATCAAAAAGCATGAGATGAATTCTTCGTTCCATTAACAACAACAAATTCTAGCTTGAAACATTCCAGCTCGCTTTTAAATATCCCTTTTCTCCGCATTATCTCACTACGAACCCAAGACGGTGATTTCAACACAGGCACCCGTAAACTGCGTGCAAATCGAATTATCAACATGCAGAAGAAAAATTCAGATGAATTCGTCTGGAATGACCCAGCAATAGGGAATGTGATTCGTTAAATTTTTACAAATACGTTCCCACCTATTCAAACAATCGTTCTTTAAGAAAATCTCTTTTCGGATATGCGTTCGTAGGACGACATTTCGTCGACTTACTTACACGACAACGTCGAAGCCGACGTAATAATGTATAATCTAATTTGCTACAGCAACGAAAATATACGTTAGGTTGTCGTTTAAATCACTCGTAACCCGGTAAAACGGCAGAAAAAACTCATATAGCTCGCAAAATACACACGTACCATAAACGTACGTCTTTACGTCTTTTTGCCATAAATTCTTGTACCTAGCTACGCAATTAAATACTCATTCTCGAGCAAACAGCTGGCGCAATACTGTCATTAGAGAAGGAATGATCGCAGCGTGGCTCAAAATATAAAGATAAGCAGCTGTAAGAAAGGATGGAAGTTGAGCTTTTATCATACGTAGGTAGTTCAAACACACGTGCATGTTTAGGCGAGTAGTTAGGTAGGTAGGTAGGTAGGTACCCACCTTACAAAAGATCTAGCTATACGAACACTAAGTACACATCGCATGCATACAACGAAAAGGGTAACTTAGTAATACGATGAACCATATTACAAGTGAAATAGGCATCGGGCTAAGTGGGTAGAGGTACATCTCCATGTGCAAGCGACTGCTCACCCAAAAACACACTCTTGTCAAAAGATATCAAGCAAAACGATATTGGCGTATAATCTTCGTTTTAAAAATATAGGATCGTATCCCAAAAGCTGTCAAGTTACTTGATATGAGAAATGTTTAAACGTACATACGTACACACACACATACATACATACCTAAACCTATACTACACAACGCTTACGAGGTACGTATAGAGAGAGATACCTACAATAAAGATTGTTCGCTGCTGCGAAAACATTATTAATATTCATGGCATACACCTCTACATCATCAAACAATCTGCGTTCGTGTTAAAGGATTTAACGGATAAGTGAATAAGAGATAAGAACAACAATTCCACCTTCTGCTACTGATGCCGGTTGCATCATCGAAGCAACATACGAGCGAGCGACGCGAGGCAAAAGAAAAAAAAAATTCCCCAAACAAGCGAAATCAAAAACAAACTTATGATAAATTATCTTTTTAACGTTATGTTCGAATGAGATTTTAATACCGAAGACGTCGAATTTTGATGGATTACCGTTAATAACATACGACCCGCGTATAAAAATCCCTCTTAAAAACGTCGGTTAAATTCGATTTACCCGCCACCGTCGATCGCGTACAGTCCACGTCATCGCCGCCAACGTAGCTAACGGAAATTTTCACGTCTTTGGAAGCGGATAACAATGTATGTAAGCATACTTAGACCTACACGCGTATGTACATTTATCGACGTAAAATGAAACCTCAACTAATGGACCAAAACTATGAAAAAATCCGAACCTCAAACTCCAGCAATTAAAGATCAAATTATTTTAAAATTTTGACGTCGCCAGATTGTGTAATTTTAATGCTGTCATCTTCTGTGATACCTAAAACCTGAAAAAAAGTCCCAGAATGAAATCAATCTACCCGACTTACACTCGCCGTTTGAAAAATTCTCGGTCAAGAATAGTTGTATTGCGAACGTGAGCAAATCATACAATACCTGCGCACCACTAACACCTGAACATACACAGTAATCCCAACAAGATGTAATTTAACAACAAAATGAAGGTCATTTTCCAACTCAGCACACCTGAAAACCTTGAAATCGATACCAATGAAGCGTTCTTATCATTTTTTGTAATATTGCACAGATATGCCGCCCCCCCCCAACAATACCCCCCAAAAACAAAAAAGTTGAAATAGAACATGCTAGAGCTGAAATTGAAGACACTTGTCCAGATTCGATGTAGATTAATAAAGATTAATAACGACTCGTTTCGAAACAAACCGAGTTTCAAAAATTGGGAAGCGGGCTGCAGTGGATCGCAATAGGGGGTGCAAATTTTGAAAAATGATAACATATCATGATGCATATCGATTTCAGCATTTTTAACGGTGCTCATTTCAAAATGTGGTTTAATTTTTCGATTTGATGCATCCTATTTTATAATTTGCAAACAAACAAAAAAAAAAAACTGTGCAAAAATTGCCAATTTTTTACGACTGAATTTCAAAAAAATCATTGCAGTGTAGTTTCCAATACTCAGTATTTAACATTTAAATAAAATCATGAAAAATTGGTTAAAAATTGATCGAAAATCACGAAAAAAATGTTGAAAAATGCGTAAAAAGTAACCTAAATGATCAACAAAATAATTAAAATCGTCGAAAATTGGGTAAAAAATTAAGTAAAATGGATAAAAAGTGAAGAAAATTGATCGAAAATCTCGAGAAAATGTCTAAAAATGGGTGAATATTAACCTAATAATGAAAAATATCGTTAAAAATCATCAAAAATTTTGTAAGTGTTTGATAAAAATGAGTAAAAAGCGTAAATTATTGATCACAAATCAATAAAAATTTGAAAAATGTAAAAAAAAATTGATCTAAATTGTCAACAAAAAACATCAAAATTAAGGTAAAAATTTGACAAAATTGTTAAAAAAAATTCAGAAAAGTATACAAAATTACGTAAAAAGTGACTACATGAGATAAAATGTGAAGAAAATTGACCATTTTCTAAATTGACGTATTTTCAGTTTAAAATTTCAGTGATGAATTTATGAACTCGTTGTACAGCGACGACGTAATATCAGGGGCTTCTGGTAACATCTAATCCCGATTATTTTTGTGAAAATCCATCATAGACTGAAATTCTACACGGGATGGGAGGGGGGAGATTTAAAGAAATAGTAACAACAAAGGTTCAAGTTCATTTAGTAATTTTTTATAATTTGGACAAAATTCACGACTGTTTCACGACTTCAGTGACCCAGTACACAGTCTGCACTCAAAGCACCTATTCTACTTCACATTCATCATCGAATATTTCACGAAACGGTGCAGCAGATGAATTTGCAACTTGATCGACCCCAGCAGATCGATAATATACTTTCTCAGTCGGTTTGAAATAATACGAAAGTATCGAGTAAAAAAGTACACTTCGAGGACACACTATAGAAAAGCTATACATTACGAGTAGACAAAAAATAAAAAAAGTAGAAAAGAGACAAGCAAAAGATACTGGCCAAAAAAAAAATCGTTAGAATTACCTCAAGCTTTGCAAATTAGGAAGCTTAAACGTAGCGTAAAAGTACGTGACCGAATTACGGGCGGATGAGACGTTTCCCGTAATAAACGACAACGTTGGGGATATTTACCGACAACTTAAATAAGTTGGAAATTTCCCACCGGCGCGCTTAAAAACGGCGACTCCCTCTATTCAATATTTGCATTTTTATTAAACTTTTGCGAAAAGAGAAATTTCTCAAAATTAACGAATAAGCCGTTAATTTAATTACGCAACATTGGCGGTACACCGGCTAAAAAAAAAAAGAGAAGAAAGAAGAGCCAAAAAAAAAAAAAAAGAAAGAAAAGGAAAGATGGAAGAGAGAAGGAAGAAACGCCTTGCCAAGCCATTAAAAGCTACGTAAAATACGCGAAACTAGCTGTAGTATAGTAATTAAAGCAACAAGTCGTCCTTCATCGGTTTAAGGCTATGGGTACTACCTTTGCTCTAGTCATTTTCACCACGAAAATACCTACGTACGTATTATACATCTCTTCATACGTATGGTTTTCCCTTTTCTACGTAATACTACTTCAGTCTACATCGTATCTATATCTATCTACCTTCATCTTGCGTCTTATTTCTACACACGAAATGAGCAAAGCAACGTCATCTGCTTCTACAAACAATCATCGTTCTGTTCTTGTATAATATTTCTTTCCCTTCTCTTGTCGATCTTTAATTTCTTTACGTATCATCGAGTAGGTTGCACAGCACTGCACGACTTTGCTCGAAAATTTTACACATCATAAGAAGTAGCTAGACACCAAAAGCCAGTTCAAGTATATTGAAGTAATGATTGAAAAGTTACATGCTATACTTGTCCTCTCTGTTGAGGAACAAATATATCAATTTGATTGCTCTTCGTGTTTAAAAATTATCCAATTTTCCAACCATTAGCCATGATTTCCCACGAGATAATGTGGACGAGATTTCTGTTTTTCAATAATTTTATTTTTATTTTCGATGATAAAAGTCAGAAGGGCAGCGATTACTCTTTATGATGAAGTTTTGAAAGGTATTAAGTCCATAAGGATTTTGGAACATTGCACAATACAACGTAGCAGAAATCGATGACATTAGACAAACTGAAAAAATGAATTGACACATCGATTGTTACAAATTTAAGGTCCATTAGCTTGAAAATTCGTTAATTTTTTGGATCTGTCCCCCTCAGTCAACCCATAGCAACCATAAAAATGAGAAAATATTGAAAAACAATTGAAGCAACGTGCAGCTTATCGATTACTGTTAATTCAAATACTGCTCAGATCGAATATCAACACACTTCCTTGATCAGACTCTTTTGTACGTATATTTTTCAAATTTTCCGTAATTTGTAGGTCAGTTTGAAGCACGAAGCAGCTGCATCACGAAAGTAAATTCATATTCTATCCCAGCGGCGACTTAAGTGCATTATCAAGCTTGTCGACCTTAAATTAGTAACAATCGATATGTCAATTAATTTATTCACTTGGTTCTGGAATTTTGACCATATCACACCATATCATGTGGGCTGGTTGGGGCGTTTAGCACGGTTGAAGCAAAAAAATAAGCCAATAATCGAACTCAGCGTCCTCGAATCACTAGAAATCGATATGTCACATCGCTTTCTCTATTTTTTTGAACTCTGACCAAAATTGAGTGCTCTTGTGCACCCCGAATGTTGAAATCCTATTTTTAAAATTGACTAGCTAAAACAAGCATAAAAAGACCCATTAATGATAATTTTTTCAGATTTTTAAATGGTAGCTTTCAAGCTTCTTGCTCATCATGAAAAATTCAACTTTGAGCTTTCAACATTTTGAACATAAACTTTGGATCTGCTTCATGGAACGTAGAAAACCGCGCAAATAGATTCCTCATAAGTATAACCAAGCTGGAAAGATGAGACTTTAAAGTTGAGTTATTTGACAAAAAAATGTGTTCAAAAATTGTAATAGCCAAAAATCCCCCCCCCCCCCCTACTGAAGAATTAACACTGAAATTATAGTGATTTTTCATCAGACTACCAAGAAGAACTCGCAAAAAAAATTCTTGGTGAAATCGCAAAAACCCTAAGTTACTTTTTGGGACGTTTTGGCATGGAATGAGTCGTCAGAAAGGCACGAGATACTTTTCAGATCGTGATTAGGTTTCTAAAGTTTCGATACTTGAAACCATTTTCCAATGAAAATTTTACGACTATGAACGTTTTGAAGGATTATTCCAATGAGAATTTATAAAAATTTCATACATTCGTATTACTGAGAAAAGTTTCGAATGATATCGTTTAACAATTTACGAGCATAATGTTTTAAGAAATTAAATAAAATTCGTAAGAGAGGAAAATATTACGTCAAAATGAAAAATTTACTGAATAATATAACTTTTAAGCAACTCGATGCATAAAAATTTTCATTAAACTAGAGAGTTTTTCAACAATTTTACGTTCGATTCTACAATTTTCGTGGAATCCAACAATTTTACGATTATTTCCAATAAATTTACGTCTTTTTCATTAGCAATTTAATAATAATAATTCGACAGAATTTTAATACATAATTTAAACCAGTTGAAATTGTTTTTACGACATATCGAAAAACTTTTGCAAAATTAGATCGGATATTGGATTACCATAAAACGTATTTATTTAAATTAGACGCCTACAAGAGTTGACCAATAATTGGCTTGTTTTCTTCTTCGAACTACTCTAGCATAGTTTTTTTTTTTTTTTTAATAACACTTTCATAAATCATTTAACGACACTATTTTAAAACCTATTGAAAACTTTTTCAAAATAATGGATATAATTAAAAACCGAACGCGATCTTTTTTCCAGCTCCTCCTACGTCGTATACAAAAACATAAAATATTCCGCATTAGTTACGAATTATTGGTAGGGAAAATTCACTCGATAAGACCCAGCGAACACTTGTTGTTGACTGTTCAAGGTTTTCACACGCATAACATAAAAATATCGAGCTTTCAAGAGATAGCTCAATTCAACCATGTACTAAAAAAAGATCACAACACTCCACTCATCATAAATTTATATACAAAATGAAATTCGTTCATTTTTATTTTTAGTCAAAAACCTAGCGATACCGATACGACGATGGTACCCGAACGAATTTACTGGTGCGACGTAGAAAATGTACAAAGAAGAACAGATAGGCAGTAGGTACTAGGCATTGCACGTAAATAATTTAAAAACTAGCGAAATACGAAAAAAAAAAAAAATACCTATACATGAGAATATTTCGTTACAAATATAGTAAAAGAGTCGCGTATCCTGTATGTACCTAACTACCTATACCGCTTACGGTCGAATGACTTCAAATTTTCAGCTCTTTGTGTACGAAATCTATCTCATACCAGGAACGAAGGCAGGAAAAAAAACATCGAAATCCAATAAGTTTTCTATCGGCAGGCACCAAGTATAAAGATACAATCGAACCGAACAAGAGCAGGAGATGAAACAAACACCAAAATATGAAAAATTTATATATAGAAACGACGCGAGACGCAATATACAGCACACCTGTATATAAAAACCTCTTCGTAAATAGTAGAATAAATACACGATAGTGCGTACTTCGCCTTCTTCTCGAACTATAAAAAATATATACGGGATAAAAGAATTACTCGAGACGAAATATCTCTCTCACCTCGTATTATACGTAATTTCACTGTCGTTCATGGCAGCGCCATTTTGATGTTCGCTTCGTCACTTGCACACTTGCTCATTTCAGCATTTTATCGACAAATGTAGACTTGCCTAGTGGCTGTAGCTAGAAGTACCTATGCATCGGTAATAATATAAAATATGTAAACTGTACAGTACACATTTCAGTATCTCTTCTGTACATATGGAAACTTTGCCGGCAAATGTTACGAATTTAAAACGAAACAATATTGCAATATCGTACCAAGCTTCGCAATCGAGCATTCTACAAAGTTGAACACTTACCGGCGGATTAGTTAACGTTGAAATAGCTTCGTTTAAATGTTTCAAATTTAACGTCGAGATATCCTCGATATCGGACGAAAATTGCACCGAACTTTGACGATGTTTCTCTCGATAAATGTCGCAATTAGGAGAAGTTTTGCTGAATGGACAAGACATCTTAGGTATACGCAGCCCGTTTACGTTTCATACTTCATGCTGATTGGACCGGAACACGGCATATTCGTCTGTAAAAAAACACAATCGTATGGGTGAAAGTATTTTGTAAAATTTAACAACACTGACCAAGTTAATATATCAAATGATATGTACATTTCTAATACACAGATACGATAAAACCGAACAAACGCGTGTTATTCTTTACTTCTCGAATTGACCGCAGAAAATAGAAACCCTAGATACTTATATGCTCTTCTCTCTTTTACTCTTGGATTATACGAAATAAAATGATAAAATTATTCGTTAGGTATTCCATCACTCAACAGAAATAAGACTTACACACTACATACGAATACTGTGTATTATTTTTATAATGTTTAGAAGTAACCATTGTGCAAAACCGTAGGTTGAAATTATACTATGGCTATGGGCTGCAACGTTAATTTATAACGAAAACTTATACCAAATCATCGGTTATAAGTAAGAAATACGGCGGTAATCCAGAATATAGATGTTGTTATACCTTAAATGGAATTTACAAGCTTTATTTCTAACTTGAACACCTTTTATTCGTATATCTATGTATTTAAACTGCACCCATTATTACTCTGTCTACCACTTTGTTTGCTTTACAGCTCCTTTGTAGCATTTAGTATAATTTCACTACGATTCTATCTATCGTCTTACAATTTGGCTTAACGAAATTGCTTCCTTACACGTTATACATATGTATACGTTAGTTCACTTCAACATCTTCGTTTTTCCATAAAATCGTATTAGGTACTGCTTTTTCATTCAATGTTTACGTAAAGTCGAATCAAAACACACATCACTGTAAACACTTTTCATCGAGAATAAAACTAGAAGTAAGAAAATTAATCGAGTTCAACAAAGGTATACACGATCACGATAATTACATTTGTAAAATTATATAGAACTTACTCAAGAATAGCGATTGATCATCTTTAACGTGTTAACGAAAGATCGTAAAATCTCGTAATACGATAGGAATAATTGCAGAGATTCTAGATCCCAAAACAAACACCGTACATCAAAGTAATAAATACTATTACTAAGGTACATTTTGATCCAGTTCTTACTTGCACCAACGTTTAGAATATAATAGTCACCGACTGACAAAAAGTAACCTGATATCATTGCTGAAGAATACAATAACTATTGCATCATCGACAGACAATACGAACAAAAACTGAGCGAAGTTTAAAGACGCCATTAAGTTTGTTTCGTTTAGAAACGAACTGTCAAACCGACGCATGCGCAGAATTGTTTTCACCCTTCAAGTTGAACAAAACCAATTGAAGCGACAAACGCCCGTATAAGGAGCGCTAGTTACTCTCACACAAAATGATTTTTAATTTTTTTTTTTTTAAATAATGAATTGAAATTTTACTTCGAATGCACGATAATACTGAATTATTTCTCTGAAACGTTTATTATCAAACACCGACTTCTATAATTTTGAAATTGTAACTAAAAACTCCGTCATAAATTGAAATCAGTAATATTCTATTCGAAAAAATTAGAAATTATCGTAAAGTAATTCGAGTTTTTTTCGAAGATAAAAATTAAACAAAAACATGAACTCGAAACGTAAATTTACTTTTTATTGTATTCGAATGAAATTGAAATAAAACATATAATTGATTGAAAATCTCAGAGAAAATCGAAACAGTTTTTAAAAATATCAGATTTTCGAAAACCATTAATAAATTCTGAATAATATTTTACAACGATATTATTGCACTACACTTTTTTGATGTTTCGATCAGTTCGAAATTTTAAAGGTAAAATTGTAATAAGAAGAATTTAATGAAATATCTAATGCATTGTAAATACGAATGTAAAGGACGACGACTTTTATAAATAATTCGCAACTCTGCACCATTCAAAGGATATTTTTCAAAGCAAATTGAGGATATGGTAGGTTAGTATAAGTCAAAGACTAAATAACATTTCATCTCCTGTTTTAATTAAAATACACAGGCACCTATCTCAGCAAATTTTACGAATTATAATTTGCATTAGTAATAAACTTTTATCATAGATTTTGGACAATATTAAAAATTCAGGCGTAACTTTATAATTCAGTATTTTCAGGTTGGATGATAGATTTTTCGTAATGTTGAAACAAATTTAGAAAAAAAAAAAAAATCAAACATTATGTATTAGTTAAAAGTTAAGTGACACTTAAATTACATGAAAAGGTCATTTCAATGTACGTCAACCAACTAGAATTTATCGTTAATGTTCTAAGTATCATTTAAAGTTGGAAAATTTATGCCTGAGTATTTAACGTTTTTTTTTTTTTTTTTTTTTTCAATTAATACTTACAATATTGTTCATTACTTTTATGACACTTGGCACGAGTATAACATAATTTCCAAGAAAAACTATGAACATAACCTTTGTGCAAACACTGGTATATTGAAAACTATAAACTTGTTATTTGAAAAACAAAAATTCCAATATTACAGTTTGGGAAATCTCTCAATTTCGCATACTAAAGCTAACATACATATATGACAGGTAGGCTGGGACCTTTGTATATTATAGAATATAAAGCCTCTATCAATTTATCAGATTATTCGAGCGTTAAACACCCAACATGCACATCAAAAGAAAACAAGAATATGTTTTGGACGAGTGTTCATTGCGACGACAGCACATACCTGCCTACCTACCTACCCTTCCGTACTTACATTTATACTACACCACGTACGTAGACGTAGATACCTCTTTCAATTCGTCTTTTTTTCTTCCTTTTCGAGCAGAAATTCGTCGGCGAGCGAGCAAATAGAAGATTTTTTAAGCCGATAAAATATATACGCGGGTTATTTTACGTCGTAATAACATTTTCGAAAAGAAAGTGTTCGTTGCTTTTGGTATGTATTGTTAAAAAGTTCCTATGGAAAGCGGTGCTAACTTTTATTGTGTACATGAGCGAACGTTTCGTTTCTGTTCGCCATAAAAGTAAACGTTTCATATAAAAAGGACCCGACCGACGACGACTGCGAGACGAAGAGCAGGATGGAATACCGTAACAGAGAATGGCGAGGAGGAAAAAAAGTAGAGCTTAAACTGGAACTTCAGACTGCGGAATCGCGTTCTCTTTTGTTTTTTTGAATAAGACTGCTTTGCCTCTCTAATGAGAGTATAATGAAGCAATTTTGTCGAAGCGAAGATCCGTTTCGTTTGTGCTGTTAATCAAAAAACGGGTTGCCATGTACCCGCGTTCACGTAGCCATTATTTTCGCGCGTACTATACCTAACCTACTCGTAACTCGCTGTCTTTATCGCGCCTCTGTCTCCTTTAATGTCTGCACAACAAGAGAAAAAGCATAGCCACGAAAACTCGGTTATAAATTCGAGGGCTTTTTGTAGTACATTTTTCTTCTCCTCTTACTCTACAACTACGAGTAGTATTCGATTGTTTCGCGAAATTTCACGTCGTCGGGGATCGTTTAAAGTCTATAACGTGTTCGGTACCGTGCTAAAGCGAACGGTAGTATCTACAGAAGAAAAAAAAAAAAAAAACCTCGAAGAATGGATAAAAGTTTTTCACGTTGAGTACCGAAAATGATGACAAAGGACGAGAGTCTTCGCTCAGCCATCGCCATCGGTATTGTTTCGAGAAACTGACCGGAAACGAAATTAAACCGCCGCAGTTTACTGCTAAAGTTTTCAAACCAGGTTTAACAAGCTCAACTTTCGGCACAAATTAGATCGCTTCTAGGTGAAAATTTATATTTACTTTGAACTGAAATTTGTGAGCTACGATATTATTATGAATTTAATAGATATTTTCTTTTTTTGCGAAATTCTCTCTAAACTATATGAACAAGTAGTGTCGCATCGTTGGCCTGCTCAAAGCTACTTCTTCATGTAGATAATTACAAAGTTCAAACCATCTAGGTCAATTGAAACAGTTGACAAAACAAAAATTAACTTTTTTGAAATGTTTAGTAGGTTGCTTTTGAGGTGAAAAATACAAATCCATTACAGACACATTGTAAATATCTTTCTGTTCTGTATCCATACAAAGTTTCAGTTATCTAGGCTCATTGTGAGATGATGCAGCAGTAAGCAATACATTTTTTATGGTCACAAAGGCTGAAATTCAAGTTTTCTCTCAATTCCATGTTTGTAAAAAAAAAACAACAACAGAATTTTAATTGCAGAATGATCCATCGTACAAAAAATCGCTCAAGAGTCAAAAAAATGAAGCCACTTCAAAACTTGGAAACCATGTATGGCCAAACATGGATTCTTTCTAAAGCTCAGCTCTACAGCCCGATATCTGGAATGAAAGGATCCAACCTCAACAACCATAAAGTCCCACTCCCAAGCCACAGATTGATAGTAATACTCAAGCCAGACTTACAACGCTGAAGCTCGTATCATTAAAAAGAGTCCGGCTCCAATACTACAAAATTTAACTGTCTTCAAACTTTTTAGAATAGCATATTTTGCAAAGAATTTGCATGCTCTAATGAACATTAATATTCTATTTTTTTCCAATATTGTTGTGAGCTTTAGAGTCTGTTGGAGCATTGTTTGGGCCCTGCAGAGCAGAACCATACAAAATTGGAGTTAGTATTCATCCATTTGTTGGACATCGTAATTCAGGAGCAAGAGCCAGAGTCCTATAAAATTCCATATCCAACTCCCAAAGCGGAGTGGAGCTCTTCAAAATGTTATATTTAGCTACGAAGTTGAAGCTATACCACCAAAAATACACAGTAGATGAATAAATTGCTTATCTGAAAAGTTGCAGGGGTAAATGTTGCTTTCGGAAAATCAGGTCAAAATAAATTTTCAAATATGCTGACGACTTTTTAGCTCGACAAAATTTACTCAGTTTTGCCTGTACCATTCGTTATCAAGAGTGAAACTCCATTTTCGATAAAATTTTCCAAAAGAAGTATTTACCCCTTCAATTTTCAAGATAGGCAACTTATTCATGTGACGCGTTTTTTTGGTGGTATCCGGAACAAATTAGATGAGAAATTATCGAGATCTATAATATGAATATAAATATGAATGCTCTGAGAAAAACGAACTCAACGAATAAGTTACCTACAGTAAAAATTAAAGGAACACTTTCCTATTGAATTTCGACATTGGCCCCCTTTATTTTATTTCACTCTCCTTACGAGTCAGGATCGGAAAAGAAAAATGCAGAGAGAAAATACAACCTGTTGCGAAAAATTCAATTTTTTTACGCTTTTATGCAGAAAAAACTACAAAAAAAAAACTTTTGAAATGCTATAGCTTTGTCGCATTTCCTTTTCGGGATTTTGAATTTTCAATTTGCTCTCATGCTATGCACTCGTCTTTGTAAGATGATATTGTCGTCTGTTGTTAGCTTCTGTTGTTAATGTTGTTTTTGCGAGTTAAAAATAAAAAAACACAAGGTACTCGTAGTAATACTTTAATCTCGGTGTTAGTATAATTATCTCGTTTGAAATATTCTTCTTTCGAGTATAACTGGTGACAATTTTATTATTTATGTAATGAATCCAATGAATATACTCGTACTTTTTTTTTTTTATAGCTTTTTTAACCTAATTCTCTATGTCATATTGTCAATGAAAACCAGGCTATTACAGTCTGTCGACAAACGGCGGGCGAGGGACGGGGGAATTCCAACAAAATCCCTTTTGGGGTCCTAGAAGACAATTTTTAGCCATGTTAGATTTTTTTTTAATTTTAATTTCAATTTATTTGGTTTTTCTTAACTGATTTTCTATGTAATATTGTGAATGAAAACAAGGTTTATCACAGTCTGTTCACCAATGGCATATGAAAGGAAGGGGGGGATCAACAAAATCCGTTTTGGGGTCTTAGAAGACCAATAAGACGATTTTTAGCCGTGTTAGATTTTATTTATTTATTTATTTATTTTTTATTTTATTTTTTTATTTTTTCCCTCAAACATTAAAATTACTTATTCCGCTTGATACCGGCCAAAATCACTCCAATTCGGTAAATCGGCTCCGTTTGGCGGTAAATTAGATATATAAGAGTGGAAATGAACTTGGGTCAAAATTCACTTATGCCCCAATTTGGGGAAGGGGGTACGAGGGGCCAAGAACGCAAAAATCGACCTTTTTTTCGGCCAATTGACGGAAGATTAAAAGTTGTACAACATATCCAAAAATCAATCTCTCAAGTCAATTAGAAGAGGAGATATGACGGCTATCCTTCTTTTTGAACATGAAAAAGGGCTGTTACTATCCCCTCTCTCCCCACTAAATTGAGCTAGGAACTTGAAATTTGGTATGTACATTCAGTTGGAGCCTTAGACGCGCCTCTTGCGGGTTTCAACTTTTTAACTTCATTGCACCCCCTCACAGCCCCAAAAAAGTTGGGTTTTGATCGAGTTTTCTCATTTTTTTCATTTTTTGAGCTTATTCCTCATATAACTCCCCTCTAAGTTGAGCTAGGAACTTGAAATTTGGTACGCACATTCAGTTGGAGCCTTAGACGCGCCTCTTGCGGGTTTCAACTTTTTAACTCCATTGCACCCCCTCACAGCCCCAAAAAAGTTGGGTTTTGATCGAGTTTTTTCATTTTTTTCATTTTTTGAGTTTATTCCTCACATAACTCCCCTCTAAGTTGAGCTAGGAACTTGAAATTTGGTACGCACATTCAGTTGGAGCCTTAGACGCGCATCTTGCGGGTTTCAACTTTTTATTTTCATTGCACCCCCTCACAGCCCCAAAAAGGTTGGGTTTTGATCGAGTTTTCTCATTTTTTTCATTTTTTGAGTTTATTCTTCACATAACTCCCCTCTAAGTTGAGCTAGGAACTTGAAATTTGGTACGTACATTCAGTTGGAGCTTTAGACGCGCCTCTTGCGGGTGTCAACTTATTAACTCCATTGCACCCCCTCACAGCCCCAAAAAAGTGGTATTTTGATCGAGTTATCTCATTTTTTTCATTTTTTGAACTTATTCCTCACATAACTCCCCTCTAAGTTGAGCTAGGAACTTGAAATTAGGTATGTACGTTTTGTGAAGGTCGTAGATGTGCATTTTGGGGGTTTCGACTTTTCAGCTCGATTTCACGCCCTCACAACCCCAAGTATGTGGTTTTTTGGTCGTTTTTTCTCCCTCCCTCCCCCTTGATTGAACTAGGAAGTTGAAATTTTCAATTCTCATGATTGTGGTATGTTATTGGGATGCTTTTTTTTCAATTTATAAGCTGGTATATATTTTTGTATGATTTGAAGGAAGAGATGCGACGACCTAAGACGAGATTTAAAGTATCAATATTCGTTAATAATAAAATGATAAAAAAAAAAGGTATCTACCCAAACCAATACTCGACGTAGCTCTCAATATGCTTCAAATAGGCGGTGAAATATTTTGGAGCGAAGACAGTTAGAGTAGTACGTCGGGGCTATATGGCCTATAAGAGTCGAGGGGAGGTATGAATAAGAGGAGATAGGATGATTTATTACTTTATTTATTAAATTTCTAGGTAATGCGTTCGAACGTTTGGCTTTTAAAATATCGGCTCTCGTTGCGAAATGGTTTCGTAAACATCAGACGAACACTCCGCGGCGCCGTTTTACGTCGGTGACTACGGCGCGCGGCAGCGTGTGACGAAATTAGAAAAGCTTTATTTTTAATTACAATTTACAGGTAGGTACCTAACCTACTATTACTACTACCACTACTACTACTACTACTACTACTGCTGCTACGTGGTGTATAACTTGTATATGTGGGTTAGCTACCCACCTACCTACCAATCCACCTTTTCAGGTACCTTTACCTATATATACAATATGGTATTTAATATACGTCGAAAATTTTCAGCTAAATATGATCGATATACTACCATTAAGGCGGGTAAAAGGTCGGGTTAATTTGGAGCGATACGTAAGACTGGCACGATATTATCGTTTATACGGTTTACTGCTCGCTTCTACGCGGCTACGAGTATATGTACATAAAGTCCATTTAAAAGCTGGCTCCATCAAACGAACGAAACTATCTGCTGTTAAGTATATGTAGCTATTAGGTAGGTACTAGCTAGGTATAGCAGGTACTACAGGTAAACCCCATACAGCCCGTATACGTGGATATTATATTTCCATCGTATTCAAAAGATGCGTTAAAGGTATACAATATCTGCGTAGTATATAGGTAGCTACAGCGGGTATGGGTATATGTATACATGATACCTAGAACAGCTTTCAAATATTACGGCATAAATGAATTAAGATTGCTTTCTGCGATTGGCAAAAAGCTTTTAACCGACTACTACGAGTAGGTAGCATGATAGGTGCCTTCCATCTAGCGAATTTATTTAGTAAAAGCAAACTGAAAAGGTTCAAGTAAGTAAACTCGCGTTATTTGATTTACTGGGCACAATATTCTGTCGCAATAGCTCATGTCTCGTCATTAACTGCCGAGCATCGTATAAAAGACTCGATATTAATAGCGAAACAGTATGCTTGCTACTTAAGTTAGCTTAGCTGGCTGGATACTTGATATAGAACACTATACAGGTACACGAAAATGTTTAGTTCAAGAATAAATAATCATCCGTTAAAACTTCATTTTCTCGCCAAGTATCCAGCGTCGAAGTGTATTCCCTCGTGTGTATGCAAATTCAAAACATAAAATAGGCGATTTCCACACAAGGTGTGAAGGTGAACGAGCAATGCAAAGAAATATACGAGTTTTGAATGCAGTCAAGTAAAAAAGAACACAAAAGTTGGCTTAAAATTGTACCTGTCGTAAAAGTTGAAGGGATAAAGGTTTTGAAAATTTTGTAAAAACAATGTTCTCAATATTAATATCTGAGTAATAAACGAAAAAAAAAAAAAAACAAAACAAAAAAAACACAAAAACGTGGAAAAAACAAAAAAAAGGTTCATTTGATAAAATTGCATACCTTCAAGGTTGAAGGAGGCTAAAAAATAATATTTGTTGAAAAAGTTAACCGACAGCATGTATACGTAAGCGCATACGATTCGTATTATAAAAATTCTAGATCTGTGGGAGCTGGGTGAGAAGGATGAGAGGGGCTTCGATGTTAAGATTATGAGAAAACCCAGTTTTTTTGGAGCTATACGAATGATTCTTCTGTAGTGAGATTTCGATGCCAGCAAAAGACTCATTTCTAATTTCATCTTGATGCATATACCAAATTTCAGTTTCTCAAGTCAATTACAAGAAGAGGAACTGTAACAATAATTAATCCTTGATTCAAGTTCAGCAGATCAACCGCTGTTAAAAATTTCATAATCGTAGTAGGTGGAAAATGCAGGTTTTGGTACAGTTTTCAGACTGGGTAGAACTGATGTATATGTGTGACCTAATTACATTCACTACTTTTTGAAGGAAAATCCATCTGTAAATTTGCCCTTATAAAAAGTGATGTGACTATCAGGTCACATATGCACTTGTCCCACACAAAGTTGAATTATGCAACCAAATACACGCATACACGACCTTTCTAAAATTAAGGTACGCCCCCTTAAAAAAACACGTACATGCAACCAGAAGAGTATTATTAGTAATTTAAAAGTCAAAATAGGCCACTAACATACATTTGCACATGTCATTGCGTTTTCCCCTAGCAAGATTGATATATAAGCAGCTGGAAAAAAGGATGCATTTCTTCCTCCCAAAGTCAAGCCAGAAAGGTAAACATGCTTTCAGCATTCAAGATATGAAGGGTTTGATAGGGCTAAGAAGTCAAAAACTCCAAAAGGCACATCAAGGGTCCCAACTGAATGTGCATACTTAATTTCAAGTTCTTAGCCAAATTTGGAAAGAGTTATGCCACAAACAAACTCAAAAAATAGGAAAAAATCGACAAAAAAATCACTTATTAGGGGTTGTGAGGGCTGGAAAGTGAAGACCCCCAAAAGGCACATCTAGGGTTCCTACTGCTGTATTTGGAGGAGAGTTATGCGAGGGACAAACTCAAAAAACTAAGAAAGCTCAAGAAATTAGAAAGCCTGACCAAAAAATCACATTTCCAGAGCTCAGGGGGTGCAATGGAGTTGAAAAGTCAGAACTCCCAAAAGGGACATCTAGTGGCTCTGATGAAGGAACAAACCAAATTTCAACTTCCCCGCATGTTAAAAAATTAGTGAATTTGATTTAAATTATGGAAAAAATCGTTATGAATCACTAAAAATTGGGTAAAAGTTTGACAAAAATTGTTAGAAAGTGACAAAAATTGATCAAAAATCACGAAAAAAATGTAAGAAAATCGATGAAAATTGACCTAATTTATGAAAAAAGTAGTTAAATAACATTGAAAATTAAATAAAATTATGAACAAACGTTTGAAAAATCGGAGAAATCGATTCAAATTATGAAAAAAATCGTTATAAATTATCAAAAATTGGGTAAAAGTTTGATAAAAATTGGCGAAAGTGTAAAAAATTGATCAAAAATCACGGGAAAATGTTAGAAAAAAGTGACCTAAATTATGAAAAAAAAAAAAAAAAAATGTTGAAGATCAATAAAAATTAGATAACAAATCGAAAAACGGATAAGAACTGCAGAAAATAATTAAAAATCATAAAGAAATGGGCGATAATTGACCTAAATTATGGAAAAATTCGTTGAAAACAGATGACATTTTAATAAAAATGGGTAAAAAGTGCAAAAAATTAGTAAAAATCATGAAAAAAATGTTGAAAAATCTATAAGAATTAAACTATATTATGAAAAAAATCGTTAAAAATCATCGAAAATTGAGTAAAAGATTGATAAAAAAAATAAGTAAAATGTTGGAAATCTATGAAAATTGACCTAAATTATAATCATGGGAAAATGTTAAAAATTGAGTGAAAGTTGACCTAAAATGAAAAAAAAAAGTTTAGAGTTATTGAAAATGATATAAAAAATTGAAAAATATATAAAAAAACAATAATTAAAAATCATGAAAAAATAGGTGAATATTTACCTATGTATATAATGAAAAAATATCCGACATGCCCAAAAATGGTCTTAATGGTCTTTAAGAACCTGAGTACAGAGTTTGGTAAAAACCTCCCCTCCCCTCCTCATCCGTTATATGTCGATAAACTGCAATACTAATAGCTCAATTTTCTTCGATGATGTGACAAGAAATCAATCTTGAAATGTACCCACAACCTGCATTTTTCACCTGCTTACATCTTTAATTTTATCAAAAATCAGCGTTTTTCTTTTGCGATTTATACCTTTTTCTGCCTGATTTGTGAATTTAAGAAAAATCAAATGTAGCCCAGAATATTTTGAATCTTGTTCTCATGACTATCAAAATTTTCACATGCTTCCCTGCTCATCAATTTTTTTTTCACATTCTTATTTTTCTTTAAATAACTGCCTATCGATATACATTTTTACATTTAATACTTAATAATGTAATTGACGAATATCTGGAACAAAAAATAAATAAATAAAAAAAATAAGTATCATCATAGAAAATGAATTGCTTGGACCATTAAACCATGTTTGTATGTAACCTCGTCCTCGCCTTAAAATAAATTAATGTTTCAAGGTAGTCGGGAATTTTTATCAAATACATCTAAATACAGATGCATTTAGAGATGAAAATGAATTTTAATCGAAGTACAATCTTTGACGCGAGTTTTTCTCATTTGCAAGCAACTAAATTCGAGATACTTTTACAGTATAGTTCATGCGTATTTGTACAAATAGAATAAAATTACAGGCAATCTATCGTGCCCTTTTTTTTTCTTTTATATTCCATCGTATTTGAACCAACGAATGCAATTAATTTAAATAAATAGTACCGTCGATCGTGTAGCTCAAACAAGTTCGCACCTACATGCTAATCTAATCCATGTATTTTGATTTCATTATACGTCGACCTTTATTTCTCATGTCGAGTAAAGAAATTTACATAGATACTCACCTAAGCTGATATTTTTTCAACAGAATCAATAACACAGAATTTAAAAGTCACGAGCAAACTATTCGTCGAATACCAACTTCCCCTTCCACCTCTCTATGTATTATTAGTGTAAAAATAGTCGAGAAATTGAAGAATGAAATTTAAACCAAGTTCCACGTATTGTGAAATTTTATTTTCCTGCCGAAGTAATGTTTTTATGAGTTATTATGAATGGAACCACCGCCTCTCCCTCCCCTCACATATACTTTTATAAGTTACAGAGACAGGCTAATAATTTGATGAAATTTCGACCTATCGAAGAGAAAGAGAAAATATATTTTTGTTTTTTGTTTTTTTTTTCTCAAACCAAATCCAGTCCGTTATTCCAATACTTTGGCTGTGCTGGCTGCTGCAGGAATAATGAAAAACAGATATCTGCGCTTAATTGATGTATCCTGCTTGTGCTCGCCGAAGAAGTTCAAAGTGAAGGATTAAACCTATTCCGAACCTGACAGGTTAATTCCATTCGCGTAATTCGAAAGTTTTATCAGGCGCCATTTTGAAATAATGTACGTAAGTTGCTGCGAATAAATAAGGTGGCTTGACGGTGTCTGTAAAAATGGCCTATGGAGATGGGCTATACATTGTAGACACAGGCACCTATACGACTTACGTTAGCTATAGGTATAGGTATAGTAAGCATAGTTCAACTAAAAGTGTAGGTATGGCGAGAAAGTATCGAAAAATTTCAACCGCATCAAGTTTAATTACACCTAATACCCTGAGAATTTATCAACTTAAAACGCGGTGGCAGCGATAAGCGACGAATCGATCTTTCTTTTCTCCTGCGAGCATTCTCTCATACCCCTTTCGAAGGGAAGGAAAGAAAAAAGCTTGACGAAGACTTGCCGACGTTTTAATGAAATAATCAATCGTCTCGCGATAAAAGCATCCACGTACGTTTGGTAGGTATATAGTCTTTCTTCGGATGATTATTGGTATTCGATGAGTAGGTAGGTGGCATACCTATTACCTATGCTCACGTTTTCCATGAAGTCGAATACCAAGCGTATACATTACTTATGAGAGATGACGACGCAGACGATGACGACGATGATGATAATGTCAAGAGAATGCACGTAATTGGAAAAACACCAAGATAGGGGTATTGTATGCAACGTACTTAACATCGCGTTGCGTTTACTTCGTGAGCCGAATATCACGTCGAAACGATCGGCGTACGACATATTAATGAAGAAAATATCAACCCTCGAGCGAAATTACCCTCGTATAATGGCATCCATCTAGACCTATATTTACGTATTTATGGTACCTACATATCAAGTCGATCGAATATTTAGTAGTAGACAGATAGACATAGCCCCGTAGTTCCAACACACTAACAAAAAAATCTTTAGAAAATCAAGCTGACAAGGCATTTCGAAGTGATTAAAATTATTACTCAAATTGTGGAACTAGAATTAATTTTCTGACGATGTTATGTGATAAGAGTAAGGATGATCTTGGAATCAATATTTTTTAAACACACAGCTCAAAACGTCGAGTTCAGTGAATCCGATTTAGCAGTTCTCAACCGCTTGTCTAAAGTTCTCAAAAAAGTTATCCAAAAATTTCTCAATGTACGTTGCAGAGTTTCAAATGCAGAACTTCTTTCATTGCCAACTTATTTTCTATCTGCTGGAGGAGACAAGGCACATCTTCATGAGGTGGGAGGTTATCGAACTTTCTTGCGGCATACCTGCCCCATACTGTGATACGCGATATTTCGTGATCGCCTAAACCAAGAGATATGTGATGTCTCCTAGACTCCTACATCTAAAGATATACGATGTCCCTGGACACTTGGAACTAGAGATACACAATATCTCCGAGACACCTGAACCTAGATAAACGTAACATTATGGGGATACTTAGATCTACAGATATATGATAAGGTCTGAACACCTAAGTCTCCTGTTTACCTAGACTTGAAGATGCACGATACATCCTAGATACTTGGTGACTGAGAAACATTATCTGGAAACCTAGATCTATAAGTATTTGATGTTTCCTGGGTACCTAGATCTAGAGATATGTGATATTCACAAGACATCTAGATCTACAGATATGTAATATCTCTTGGACACTATGACATAAGAGATATATAATATCTCTGTGACACAAAGACCTGGAGATACAAGATATCTCTGAGACAAGTCAAAAAATCAAATAGGGTTCGAGTCGCCTGAAATCGACCCTCTGCCATTCTCTGATATACCCAAGTGGATAAGGCCAACACGAACGTATTCTCTACGCCCATAGTATCAGGATGGTTTCTAGGGAGGTCTTTTTATTGAGCTTTTGCGTAGTAGTTTCCCGTTGCTTTCTACGCTATCCACAGGTAACTCACCGCATCGCTAACTGAGTTCTTACAACCCTAAGCTCAGCAGTGAGCCATGAGTAGGCGTTCAAACCAGTTACAAGCTTTTTGATTCTGGTAATAGATGACGTGCTGTCTAATTATCTCTGTTGTAACTGATAGTGCTCGGAACGTAAGCATGTAATAGTTGTTAAATGAACGCAATGCATTACACGTACGTTTGGCCCATGGTGGGATTTGAACCTATGACCTCTTTTTTAGTGAGCCGCAGTTTAGCCCAAGAGAAATGCGATAGTCTCTGGACAGCTAGATCCACAAATATGTAGTGGTTTCTTGGACACCTAGACCTAGAGATACATGATATATCCTAGACGTTTGGGTATTGAGAACCATAATGTTGTCTAGAAGGCCAAATCTACAAATACGTGATGTTTCTTGGTAACCCAGACACCTAGTTCTACAGATACATGATGTCGCCTGGAAACCTGGACCTAGAGATATTCGAGACCCAGAGGGATGATAACCCAGACACCTAGTTCTACAGATACATGATGTCACCTGGAAACTTGGACATAGAGATATTCGAGACCCAGAGAAATGATATGTTGTCTGGACATCTAAATGTAGAGACATGTGATGGCGTCTGGAAATCTAGACCAGGAGATACGTGATATCTTCTGGATACATGGACATAGGGAAATCTGATGTATTTCCTAGTTACCTGAACCTAGAGATATTTAATGTCTTCAAGCCAGGACACCTAGACTTACAGATACACGATATATCATAGACACTTGATGACTAAGAAACATGATGGATTTACATATATGTGATGTATTGCAAGGACCCAAACCTAGATATATGTAATGTTGCCTGGACATCAAGATCTAGAGATGCGTCATATCAACTGAATACGAAGATCCACAACAATTTGTGAACCTGAACATCTAGATCTAGAGATACGCGATGTTTCCTGGATACCCCTGGACTCGCTAAGCGATATTCATAGATCTCAAGGTCTAAATGCCTGGCATATTACCATGTATCTCTAGGTTCGTATGTCCAAGAGACATCACATATCTGTAGATCTAGGTGTTCAAAGACTATCACATTTTTTTAGGGCTAGGTGTCACAAGCATATGGTATATTTCTATGTCCAAGCATCAAGGAGACATCATGTCTGTACATACTGTGAATATCCGTGATAACACCTGAATATCTAGATCTAGAGATACGTGATGGCTCGTGGAAACTTGACTATAAATATATGCGACATCAATGCGACACCCAGATCTACAGAAATTAGATGTCTAGACATCTCTGTGAGATATATGATGGCTTCTGGACATTTAAACCTAGAGATACACGATATCACCTAGATCACTTGAGATATAGCAAAATGTGATATTGTCAGGACACCTAGATGTAAACATATCAGTTACATATTTCCTAGATTACTAGACTTGGAAATACGTGATCTCTTGGGCACCTAAATCTAGAGCAGGACAATATTTCCGTAGATTTAGGTCTAGAGACATGCGGTATCTTTTCAATTTTGGTAGTTATGAATGTACCTTAGAGGATTTTAAGTGAGATTGTTAGAATTTGGGCAGTAGTTTTTAATTGGTGATGGTAAAATTGTGTCAAAATTGAAAGACGTCGTTTGCGAATTGAGGTAGATCCAAATTTTGGAATGAGAATTTGAAAAAATGTAGGTTTTCAACTAATTAATAAAAAACAAAATGAACAAAGCATATTATACTTAAAAATAAATTCCCTACAGTGATTGAGGTCCAAGAAGTCGACCTATTTGAATCTTTTGCGCCCTTTTGACCTTTGCTCTCTGTAAAGTACCTACCAATCGACATACAAAGTTGAAACTTCATAAGTGAATGAAAGTAGTGTCCATCAACCAATGGTGTGTCTTTTAGGGAGGCTTCAAGGTCACTCCTCGTTTAGCCGATGAATGAACTCCTCCCGCCCTCCACATATTTACATAGTTCCAATATTTAAAAAAAATTGAGCTGAAAACAATCCCTGATGATTCTTATTTTTGATGATTAAACCAATTCACAAACTACTGCCCGCTTCTCCTGATAGTCTCTCAATCATATACATTATGGAATTAGACTTGCAACTACCAGAAAAAATTACTCAATAAACTTTTCCCTCAAATTCGTAATGGGTTTAACGAATAGAAATTTCAGCCATGACAATTAAGCGAGAGTACGGTGTTGGACGTTGAAGGAATTTATATGGAAAGTGTGGCTTGAAAGGAAGTCACATTATACGATGGAATGAGAATAGCAGGACGAGGAGGATTCGAAGCACACGTTAATATATTATTTTCACTTTACAGCCGAAATAACGAGCGATTGTATAGAGGTACCTACAATACGTTGGTAGAATATTCCTCATTAATACAGAAGATTTATACTATACCTATATGTAGTACATATAAGCAGATGCTGCTCGTTGTTCTACTAAGAATGTACCTAACCTACACTTATTACTCGCACGTCCGTACCATTACAAATGCACACACATCGACACACCCACGTATGTACCTAAACCTATACCATACCTACAAGCTCATTTTCAAACGTGTATAAATTATTTTAAAAGCTCGACGAGGTGCGGTGAGGTGTGCCTAGCTTATACAGAAGAAGTGAGACACATACCTATACATTTATGTAGATGGTATTTTCTTTCATGCTTTTGTGAGCGGTTTACTTCGTCGTCGCGCTTCGTAGGTACCTACATTGTACTTATTATGGCGTATATATCTATACAGTATGCGTATGTGTTTGTGTATATCCGCTATATCTATCTAATATGTAAACAGAGAATGCGAAAAGGAAACGTCTTTGTTGTACGCCCCAAAGAAAAAGACAGGAAGGGATGAAAATCGTTCCCAATTACTTCCCCATACGAATATCTATCTACCTGTAAAAGATGTCGATGCGATGTTGGAAAGAATCTCGGCTTGTAGCGAGCGGGTTTTTAAAGAAGACGGGTAGCACGGTGGGAGCGAGGGGGCCCGGTTTCTTCCATCGAGTTAAATTTATACTCCATTTTCATTAATAACTTTCGCATTTGTCATCCAAACTCGTGGTGAAAGATTCGTTACATCTTGGTTGTGTTATAGTCATTCGTAGGTATACACTTAATACTTTTAGCTATACCTACTTGCTGTACTAAATTTAGATATATGTACCAAGTGCGAACATATCAAAGTCTCAACACCGCCTGCACGCTATCGAGCTTTGAATAAATATTTAACGAATTTTAACCAACTGTAAACGTTCACGCATTGGTTTCCTCTACTTTATACTTCCTTTCCTGTCCTTTCTATTTCATTCCTTTTGTAAATTTACAGACTCGAACGTTAACGTATGTACATGTCTGAGATTCAATTTTTCATCGTCAAATATTCTCGCAATTTATTCGTCTCACTGCTATTTATCGTTCAGCATTACTACAATCGTAGTGAAGAGCGAAAAATTTTCATGAAATTTTTCAGAGTTTTCGATACCTGCCTACTTGTGGAGCAATAAAACTGAAATCGAGAGTGATGATGTATTTAGAGCCGAATTGGAGAATTCAGATTTTTTATCACTGTCACTTTCCAGTGTCCAAAGAAGCCTTGAAAAATTAAAACATCCCCACGTACTTGCCACTTGAGAAGTCAGGTTTCGATTTCCCATATTTTGGCCACTTATCTGGGTAAATACGAAACTTCATCTTATTTTGAAAGAAACTACTGAATTCAACTTGATTATAATTTCTTTCTATCGAAAGGACGTTTCCGGGTAAGAATGGAGAAATGATTTTGATCACAGTTAAATTTTCCCCAACCTCATCCCCTCCCCCAGAATACTAAAAAATCTCTTTTTAAAAAAAATTTCTGTATTCGCCCATATTAAAAAATAATTGGAGTGTTTACAAGGATAGTGGTTTTGTCAACACGAATTTTTTCAAAATTTTCAGGGGGGAAGGGGAGATTAACAAAAGGAAGCTTCGAACTGTTGCACTTGCGGACTTTAGGGAGACAGGGTACATAATTTTTTTTTGTCACGAAAAATGCTCAAAAATGCATTTTTCTCCGAAATAATGGCTAATACGCTAAAAATCAACGGGAGTAAAATTGTTCAGCGTAAAATTTCGTATCAGATTTCGACATAAAAATTTTGGCTGAGGAACGTAATTATAAAATTATGGGTATGGGTGGATACGAGGGGGGAGGGGGTTGGTAAAAAGATCAAAATGCGAACAAACGGTTCGAACAAAAAACTCTCAACATAAGAAAAAATTGCAATTTTATTCAAAAATGTTGATTTTAAGTAGGGTGGCAACTTTCATGTCCTATTTTGGAGTCCAGGGGCACCTTTTTGCCCAAATTTGGTGGCGTTTTTGCATGAATCGAACTCCTTCAATATGATAATGAAGTATCTTGTTTTAGTGCAAGGCTATCACAAAATTTTTACACCCGTAACAATGCCTAAAATAAGGTGTTACCAGTTAATTGAGGTCAAATAATGAACCTGATTTCATTCACGCACATTCAAGTTTTTGGAAACGATCTAAGCCTCAAAAAAATTTCTAAAAATTACACTCTTCTAAACGTATGTTTCGACGAAAAAAAATTTACGTACTCCCCCCCCCCAAGATCCGCAACTGCAGAAATTCGAAGTTTTCTTTTGCCAATTTCTCCTCTCCCACCCCCTCCCGGTGGAAAATTTTGGAAAAATTCATGTCGATAGACCCATCCTTTTTCTGAACATTTGAATTAAAATCACGATGTTCCTTAAATGCGCGTGAATATGGAATTTTTTTCCGCAAAAAAAAGTTTTTTGATATTCTAAGTAAGGGAGGCGAGGTAGGGAAATTTTCTTGCTCTTGAAATTGTTTTAGAGATGCCCAATGATGTTCAGCAAAAATTTAGAAAATGTGTGATCAAGGGAATTTTGATATTCTTATACAGAAATAGTGATTCAGGTACTTTTTTAAAAATTGTGGAGCCGAAGGGACCAGAACTCCTTCCTCCGGATCCCTGAATTTTTTTTTCTTTTTGAACGGGTTTTTAAAAATATTAATCGTAAGATGATAACGATGTTTTTGGAAGTGAAAGAATTTGTACTTTACTTACATGTTGAGAGTTTGGATCCGGAGGCTGGGGGGAAGAGAGCCCCTCTGGTTGAATTTTTCGGAGGCGGGGGGCTTAAACTGAAAATCGTAGAGCCGGAACCACTTTTTTAAAATTTTGGGAGTGGAAGCTGCAGCTAGACGGACTTGTTTAAAAATTATGGAGCCGGAGTCAGAGGAACCAAACCTCCTCACTTCGGATCCCTGTCTAGGAATATCCTTTATTCCCACAAAACTCATGATATACTGATCACCATTCAAAGATGTTAATATAATTGCCTATTCAGTTTGCCGTAAATATAACAAATTGATGATTAGATACATGTTAATAGAATTGCCTATACAGTTTGCCGTAAATACAACAAAATTGGTGCCAAGGTATAAATGTTAACACAATTGCTAACCCAGCTTTGCCGTAAATTCATGAAATGAAAATAAAATAAACGGCTGACATGCTCAAAAATAAATTTGATTGTCTTCAAAGAACCTAAGACAGATTTTATGGATACTCATCCCTTTTCCAGCATCCAGCATGGGTTGATAGTGAGTAATGGTCTGATTTTCTCTAGCAATATGACATACAAAATCAGTCTGAAAATTTAATTGAGGGATTTAAATTTTTATCATTAAATAGTTTTGACATTTTCTCCGTAACCAATTAGCTGTCCGTTATTCGTGTCATTTGTAGATCTTTCCAATCCCCTCACAACAAATTTTTTTACAAAAATCTCACTAATTAATTACGCATATTTATTTTTATAATTGTTTTGTTTTACCAATATTTTAAAAATTGATTTAAATTTCTGTTAATTCATCAAAATTACTGAAATTACCGAAATCACGATAAATTATCATTTATTAAAATATGTTCACGAGACCGAAAAATCTGATCAGAATATTTTTGGATTACCTATTCAATCTTTTTTTTTCCTTTTTCATAATATCCCTGCTTCCATAAGATACGTATACAAAGCGAATTAAATTTTCGAAAAACTAAAAAAAAAAAGTAATTTCGCGCGAATATTTACAATTTAAAAACATAACAAAAAAAGAGCAGGAAGAAAACATATATTTTAAAAACAAGCTCAACTCGTCGTATATAAATATACCTTCAGCTTGGATATTTTACCACCCGAAAATCGGGAAACTTTTAAAATTTGATTTTAAACGAACGACGAACAAAATTAAAGTGTAAACTTTTTGTACAACAGTGGTATCAGCATCATCAGCAGCATCACTACATACATCTTTATATTGAAAAATAATTACAAAATTTCCATCGTTGCGTTGCTTCTTTGGTCGCCCATCGCCTCGGCGAATTCTCGAAGGCCTGTACACCGCCGCCAGCCCCATGCCTTATAAGTAGCAGACAACAATGGAAAAAAAAAACCTTTGGAAAATTTTTTTCCTCCTTACTGTTAGATTTATATCCATCAGAATTTCACCGCAATCAGGCTGTTTGTGAAAATCGAACTCAATATTTTGTTCGGCTTGAAAGAGAATAGAATACAATGACAAGAGGTAAACGAAACAGGCAAAAGGGGAGGGATGTGCCTTCCAGTCAGACTTTCTATTTTAAATTCGTTCGACTTGGTCGTACGTTACGTTGGGTTGGGACGCGTCGCGTCGCGCCTCATGTCAAGGGAATGTAACCAGGCAGCAGGCAGGAAGGCAAGCAAAACAACCAACTTATCAATCTAAAATGTAACAATGAAAAATGACGATTTCGCCTTCTCGTCGATATCTCGACTACTCTCACTCTCTCTAGCTCTCTGTGTGACACGCTATGAAATAAATTCAACTTATTTCAACGGCTGGTTGGCTGATTGAAAGAGAGAAAAACGAGAGAATAAAGAAGTGAACGAAAAAAAAAAAAAAGCCTCCGACATAAATCTCAATTTCAAGATGAAGCAAGAAAAAAAAAAGAAAAACTTCTTTTTAACTTGTGGAAACAAGTTCGGCAGCAGGTTAAAATGAGAACTCTATCAAATTGGACAAAGAAATGAGTTTATTTTCACGTTATAAGAAAAAAAATCGCGAAGAAAATGGTTAGGAGACCATTCTTATATAGAAATAAATTTTTAGGAAAAAAAATTCCACCCCGGAACTATCTCTGCAGCTTCAGCACTGTCCGCCATGTTTTCATGCCGATATATACCGGGTGTTCCATCTAGATATGGTCTCCTTCATATAGCAAGTTGTGTAATTTGAGTTGGTCTCTCGTAGAATGGTTTGCACATACCAACTCTTGCAGGGGCTGAGTTATACAGAATAGGCACATCTAAAGACGTTACTAAAATGTACTTGCCAAATTTCCAGTTCCTGGCTCAATTTTAAGGGTAGTTATGCGAGGGCAAACTCAAAACATAAGAAAACCCACTTAAAAACTGACATTTCTGAGCTGTAAGGGGGTGCAATGAGTCTAAAAAGTCGAAACTTCCAAAAAGCACATCAATGGCCCGTACCAAGTCCATGTACTGAATTCCAACTTCCTCGTTCAATTTTTAGAGGAAATAAGGGAAGAACAGCCCTTTTTCAAGAACAAAAAAAGAAAAAAGTCCATGTTTCTCCTACTAATTGCCTTAGGAAGCTGATTTTTGGGTATGTTACACAACTTTAGATTTCCTATCAATGGGCTCAAAAAAGAATAATTGTTATGGTTTTGGCCCATCAGCACTCTTTCTCCCAAATTTGGGCACAATTGAATTTTGACAAATGGTCATCCCCACTTATACAAATCAAATCTGCTGTCACACTGAGTCTATTGACCAAACTGGAGCGATTTTGGCCAGTGTCGAGCGAAGTAAAAATTTTAGGTACACAATACATTATGACGTATAAAAAAATTAGGACCACAGGTAAAGTTTAGCACCTAAATTAAATCTATGTACAAAATTTCAACCTTCTGGCGCAATTTGGAGGGGAGATATGGGGAGGACAGGTCACAAAAAGTAGAAAAGTTTCCACTTTTTTTGGGCTTTGAACGAGCAATATGTATCTAAAAAGTCGAAACTCCTAAAAAACACATCTAGCACCCCTACTAAATTTACAAACCCAGGTAAATTTGGAAGAAAGATACGGGGAGAACAGACTTCCAAAAATAAGAAAAACTATCTAAAAACCTACTTCTTGAAGCTGTGAGAGAGTACAATGACACTGAAAAGTCCAAACCCTCAAGCGACTCATCCAATACTTCTATTTAATTTACATACCAAATTTCAACTCCTCAGCTCAATTTGGAAGGGAGACAGAGGAGGAATAGTCTTTTTCTGGGTCAAAAAGGAAGGAAATCATCACCTTTCTCCTCTTAATTAACTAAGGAGGTTAATTTTTGTACATGTTATGCGACTTTACTTTTTGTATCAATTGATTTAAAGATGTACAATTTTAGCGATTCAACATTTCAGCCCCCCCTTCCCCAAAATTTGAGCACAACTGAGTTCTGACCCAAGATCACCCCCGCTCAAATATATCTAATTCGTTGCTAATCTGAGCCTTTTGGCCGAAATTTGAGCGATTTCAATCTCCATTACGTTTAGATTTAGGCCTACAAATTGTTAATTGCAAAAAATTTTTTGAAATAATTTTTAAATCCGCATAACTCAGTTCCTGAAACAGTCCGAATATACAAACTATTCTACATGAGCCCAATTCAAGTTGCTCTACTTGCAGCATGAAGGAGTTAGGGTCGAGATGGAACACCCTGTAAGTACAATAATATTATATACACCTATAGATTTGATACTCAGACCCATGTAAATCAATATTTCAACCAAAATTGACTCGGACGTTTTTATTTCCTCTATAATAAGTAATACTCGAGGCAATCCTCTTAGATTGAGATTTGTAACCTTGTATATGTGGTAGCATTTCAATGTACTTAAGTTGAGAATTAAGCCAGTTCAGTGAGTGGTTACTGGGTAGAGATTCCGGGGGAGAAGGGTGAACAGGCAGAGAATGACAAGGAAGGTAAAATCGCTGTACCGTGTTAGGCGAAATTGTTGCTGGCGAGTTTTCCTCTTTCCAAACAAAATAGCTCTATATTTTTATCAACTGTCAAATATTCGTGACGCTCGAACTCGTTCGTCCGTTCATTATGAAATATGCTTCGTGTTTTCTATAATTCATTTCTTCCCTTCTACCTCCTTTCACTCTTTATTTTTTCCATTTTTTTTTTCAAACCCATCCAATCCGGCCAACAAGTGAAGAGAAACAGGAGTAAAATTACGAAAGCGTAACTTCCCCGTTTACCAAAAGCTTTATTGGTAACTTTTTTTTTTTGATAAATTTCCACGTTATTTTATTGCTTTTTTTTTTGTTTTACTTCAGCCTTAGGTTATAAAGGAGGTATTTTTTTTTAATACGGACGAAATGGTACGAAAAAAAAAGTTAATTAGCAGAAGGGTAACCGTTGGCTTTTATTTTTAGTTATTGTAATTTTAATTTTTCTCCTTTTTTTTCGTTTTTTCTTTTTTCTTTTTCTTTTTTTTTTGTTCTTTTCTGTTGCTACTGCAACCAGCCAAACGAACGCTAATTTTAAGGTAGTGAAAATCTTTTTCGTTTTTTCTTTCGTAGGTTGATAAAGGTAGGTACCTATCCAACTACGTAGGTAGGTAAATAGGTAGCTAGGTAGGTACCTACTTAGTATAATACTCGTGTACGATGGTAGGATGAAGGAGCAGGTCGAAGAAAGAGGCGCGTAGGTTCATCGATAAATCGAATTTTCGTTCTCGTGAAGCGAGAACGTGTCAGTTAATACCGTTAAAAATGACTCGTCTAATCCGTCCATTACGAAATGATTTTTACGCGTGAAAACCTCCCAAGACATCGTTAATTTCGCGAATTAAAACGCTCTCGAGTCGTTCATCTGTTTTTATACGACAACTGGTAGCCGGCCGTGTCCCCCCCCCCCCGCGCCACCACTAATATAATCGTACACTGCGAACCACTGGGCTTAATCATTCTTCTTGCACAAAAAGCAACGCTCGTTGCAATGGAAAGGAGAACGCAGCAGAGTAGAGTAGGATTTTCGTTCGAGTTGTATTTAGAATGACGATGACGAGCACGATGACGAAGGAAATTCTACGTGTAGCTCTATCGACGAAGACTATATGCGCTATGTGCTGTGCCTACGATGAGAAAACGCCTCGAAAAAGGTTCAACCTTTTACGCTTTTCTACTGCGGTTTAATTAACTATATAGAGTTCATTCGTACGTCGGGTATTCGTCCTAGTTGATAGTACGCTTGCTGCTATATGTAGTACCTATCTATTCTGGAAACGTTCTCATCGTCCTGGTACGAGGTACACTGGTACATAGAAGGGCCAAAGGTGGTAGAAATTGCCACACAATACGTTCTCTCCACGAGAATATGTTCAACATACAAGCTATCTCGCGCCGCAACCCTAATTAAATTAAACCTTCTTTAAGATTTCGTTTTGAAATTCAACGACGTTTCACTACTTTCGTAGGTATAAGTACGACTCATATGTATGAAAAATTGTGATGAATTTCCAACTACTCGTAGACACTCTAAATGTACGAGTAATCCTTTCGAATCCTTCAATCAAACGAAAAACGTATTATATACTCGACGTCTGTTGGTAGTCTTCTTCTTATTCTATTTCTTTGCTCATCTTGTAAAGTAATCTCATTAAATAAACGTACGACGTAAGATGAAAAATCTACTTTGAGTGAAATTTTTTGTTACTCAGTCCTTTAATTGGACGTATTCGTTTCGCAAATTAATATCGCCTGGATTTTCTTTTAAACTTGCACATGACGGAATTAAATCTAATAAAGGCTTGACAAGTAACACAACTGCAACGTATTGGAAAAAACATAATTAAATAGTTCATGAAAGAAGACAACCTCAAAGTACTGTTCAGTAGGAAAGAAACTTGAAAAATAAGAAAATCTTAGCAAACAACCAACCACTTCTTCAGGGATGTGATGGAGGCAGCAGGGTGGAAAATTGAACCCCCTCCCCAGCACATGTATGATCCCTATAAACCTGCCTGATGAATTTTTATTTTCTAGCTCAGTTTCAAGGGTAGATATGCATAAAACAAACATGAGAAATGAGAAAAACTACCCAAAAAACCACTTTTTTGAGACTGTGAGGGATTGCGCAATGGGACTGAAAAGTTGAAAGCCCCAAAAGACTCATCTAAGATTTTAACTAAATATACATCCCAAATTTCAACCTCCTACCTCACTTCAGAGGGAAGATATGGGTGGAACAGCTTTTTTTCAAAGGTCAAAGAGGAGGAACCTCTCCCCCTCATATCTCCCCTCCTAATTGGCTTAGAGAACTGATTTTTGAATATGTTATACCACTTTTGATTCTCTATCAGTTGATTAAAAAAAGAATAATTTATAACATTTTACCCTCACAGCACCCCCTCCTCTAAGTTTGGGCATAACTGAATTTCAACTCAAAGTCACCCACACTCAGAAATATCAAAAATACCGTCAAAATATGGACACTGCCCAAATTTTATCGATTTTGGTCAGTATCGAGCTTGGCAAATGATTCTTAGTTTCCAGGGGAAAATATTCACTGTTTCTAAATAAATAATTTTCGTCACACCTCCTCAACATTTAACTTAAAATCATAAAATTAACCAGTGTCAAGGTCAGCTGCTGATATGTTAACCGGTGACGGGTGAGCTGTGGAATGTGCTATTAAACATCTTTCATTTTCCTCAACATTTCAACTCAAAATCATAAAATCAATCCAGAATCAAGGTCAACTGTTGACAAGTAAACTATTAACATATTTAACTTCCCTCAACATTTCATCTTAAAATCTTGGAACCAAATCCACAGTCAAGGTCAACAGTTGACGGATCAACTTTGAACATCTGTAAGTTTCCTCAACATTTCAACTTGAAATCATAAAATCAGTCCAGAATTAAGGTGAACTGTTGATGGGTCAACTTTGAACATCTGTAAGTTTCCTCAACATTTCAACTTGAAATCATAAAATCAGTCCAGAATTAAGGTGAACTGTTGATGGGTCAACTTTTAACACCTTTAATTTCTCTTCAACATTTCAATTTAAAATCATAAAATAAACTGGAGTCAAGGTTAACTAATTTTTTTCCAACATTCCAACTTGAGATCATAAAATCAATTCAAGGTCAACTGTAGATAGGTCAACTTTACACGTCTTTGATTTCCCTCAGCATTTCAACATAAAATCATAAAATCAATCCATAAGATTCAACTTTTTTGTCAAACATAATCCAACTGTTGACGATCAAGATGTTAACAGCGCAGAACAGTTGACCATCAATGTTAAGACCATCAAAATCAGATCAATCTGGATTTTGACTATCCAGATTTTGATGGTCAACTGTTGACAGTTTACTGTTCTCAGTCCAATGATGATGGTCCACTGTTGATGGTCAACTGTTGAACTTTTGTAGAATGCACTATTAAGCATCTGTTGATGTTAATAAATTCGAAAAGGGGATACAGTGAGCAAAATTGGGGATCTCAAAATTGAAATGCATCTTTTACCCTCTCTTAAAGTAAAGAGTGAAGTTTTGATTTTTTTCACCTTGAACCACTCTTGAAAGAAAGCACTGAATTTTTAATCAATCAATCAAGAGGTAACAGTTGTCATGACCACCCGATGAAGATCCACCGCTGGCCTTTATAGTGTAGCCCAAGTTAACAAAGCTGTCGGCTTTCACATTTTCTTTCAGGACATTAAGACTTCGGAACACACCCAGCTTCATCATATAACTATAATTTTGGTCTTTGAAGCGTTAATGCGAAGTCTTAGTTCTATGCCCACTACTTTCACTCGATTGATTAGCTCCTCCAACTGCTCTTCGTTTGCTGCAAGCAGGATAGCATCATCTGCATATCTGAGATTTGAGATTCTTCTGCCAACAACTGGAACTCCTCTATTCCAGTATTCGCCATGTACAAATATTAAAGAGCAAGGAAAACATAATGCATCCTTATCTTAATCCTATCTCTGTCCGAAAAGTACTAGATTCTTTACCACCAGTCTTCATCAGCATTGAATTGTACGTGCATAGCGATTCTACCAGCTGCACAGTGTGAGCAGAGGCACCAATTTCCTTTAGAATCTCGTACAGACTTTTTCAGTTCGCGCAGTCGAAGGAGTATTATAGAGGATAACTTAAATGTAATAGAACAACGAAGAGTGGCCAAGGACAATGATGAAGAGTATCGCTTGCTGGACAGATAAGTTCAACAATGCTGTAGAAAGGACAGAGAAGCATTTCTAAGTCAAATCTTCAAATGAAATTCAAGAGTACTCTGGCCATGGACAAGTAAGAGTAATATTCCAGAAGATACAACAGATTATAGGAGATTTCACACCAAGAACTTGTGAAACTAAGAAGAATGATGGGACAGTAGTATGGAATTGTCAAGACATCCTGCATAGTTGGAGAGAATGCTGTGAGCAGATATGCCAAGATGAAGATTCCAAGTGAAGAAACAATATGTACCCAGTGATAGAAATGACCATTGAGGAAAAACCTCCAATCATGATTGACAAGGTGAAGGAGGCTATAAAAGCGATGAAGAAACTGTATTCTACTTGATCATATTTTGTTTCCATCGAAATATAATCAAATAAGTCTCAGGTAAATGAAAGAATTCATGTTCTTAAATATGTATTTTAAAAAAAAACATCAAGCATATGTGAAAATCACAAGAGCAATATTTTCAATCTTTCCACTCCCGCCTCCACTTAGTATCATTAGCAGTTACACTTGTTACAGAGATAAGAAAGGCATGTATGTATTAAAGGCGAAAATGTCTGAAATATTTCATCGTTCATCGCATCACAAGCAATATTATTCCATTTTTATTGGAAAAATTGTAAGAATTTTTCCAATCATTTTAACCATCTCATCGCTGATGTAAAAAAATTACCTATGAGAAATCTTTTTTAGAACGAGAAAAAAAATTTTATACGTACTGAAATTTACATAATGGAGTTCATTTTTCTGCAGAAAAAAAATATTTTGATATTACGACCGACTAAATTGAAACAGACATACAATGAAGCTACCGTCACTGATAGAAGAATAAATTCCAGCACTTGGAAAATTAATAGCACGAATTTCAATATTTTACGATTTACGAACCCTCATCGATACTTTCACCAGGAGAATTTTGACATGCTCAAAATTTTATTTTTTCGGTGTACTGAATCAAGTACCTAGATAATTTGTTTTCAATTCAATTTCATCAAAACAGAAAAGCTAAGACGAAAGAGGTTATAAACGTAATTTTAAAGAACACTGAAAAAAATTACCCTAGTTTTTTTACCCCCTGTCATTTCACTCATCTCGTATATTTTCCAGAGAGTTCAATCAATGAAGAATAGATGACTGAAAAATACACTGAATTGCTTTCGCATGAAACTTATCGATAAATTTTACAACAGCATAAAAAATTCATCGCATTGCTGTTTTTATTTGAATATTTTGAGATCGTCAATGAGCATAACAACTCAACTACCTCGAGGCAATATATTCTAAAAGTCATCGAACGTTGAAGTATAATCATTTGAGACATTTCTCCATTAGATGAACGCAATAGGTACCCATTTACCTATCAACCATCGAGAGAAATTCCACATTAAAGAAAGCAATAGAGAATACAAAAATCATCGGGATAGAGTTTTCCTCATTCTAACCTCCCAAGAGACTACTATACGATACCACACCACGTAGATAGATGAAAGACGATATTTCATCCGCAGAGACACAATTACACCTAACTTATAAAGAAATTGTCGAGCACTAGAGTGATATTGCATAAGTCGTATTGTATAAGGAGGAGGTATACCTACGAGTTTTCTGCTTCTTCGTGTACTTAAAAAAATCTTATTCGTTAAATTACAACATAACTACGACGATTGCAAAGTATCTATATTTAGTCGACCAAAAGGATACAGCACACTACGCATGATCATTTGCCATTGCCTTGCAAAATTTAAGTACGATTTTTCAGCGTATTCACTAATACATAGTCCAGCTAGGGAGATGGCAACGAAAAATTTGTGCACCTTGGGACACGTTTTCACATCAATTTTTCTTCTTGAACAGTTTTCAACCAATTTTTTTCAAACGTGGTATAAAAGTGAGAGTATCTATGTGAAATGCAGTAGAATTTTTTCAGATTTTTTGGTCCTAAATGTGATCTTAAAATCGATTTTGAAAACATTGCGTTTCATCTGATAAGGTCAATTATTCATTTTCCCTCCTTCAAATTGTAGTTTGGGGCAAAACTCCACCGAGGGGGGGGGTCAAATTCAAAAATGATTACCATTTTCGAATTCAGCTCGAAATTTTAAACCGTTTCGATAGGCCGCACTTCTGTTTTTGAATTATAATTTTCATCATAATTGGGAGGGGGTGGAATGGGGGATGGAAATTTTTTGGATGGCCGAGATATGCTGAGAGTTGAAACTAATCAGCCACAATTATCTGATTTGCGTAAATTCCAATTACATTTCATCTAAATGGTGTCAGTTATTTAATTTCCCCCTTAAATTCAAGTTTGGGGGCAGAATTTCATCGAGGGAGGTCGAAATAGATTTTTTTGTCCTAAATGTGATCTTGAAATCGATTTTGAAAACATTGCGTTTCATCTAATAAGGTCAATTATTCATTTTCCCTCCTTCAAATTATAGTTTGGGGGAAAAACTCCACCGAGGGGGGGAATCAAATTCAAAAATGATTACCATTTTAGAATTCAGCTCGAAATTTTAAACCATTTCGATACGCCGCACTTCTGTTTTTGAATTATAATTTTCATTATAATTTGGAGGGGGTGGAATGGGGGATGGAAATTTTTTGGATGGCCGAGATATGCTGAGAGTTGAAACTAATCAGCCACAATTATCTGATTTGCGTAAATTCCAATTACATTTCATCTAAATGGTGTCAGTTATTTAATTTCCGCCTTAAATTCAAGTTTGGGGGCAGAACTTCATCGAGGGAGGTCGAAATCAAAAATTATAATGATTTTCGGATTCAGCGCGAAATTTTGACCCAATCTGATATATCACATCGCTACTTTTGAGCAAGTATTCTATGACTTAATTGGGGGGGGGGGTGACCAATCTGTTCATTTTCATTACTTCGCTTTGTGCAGTAATTTTTCGGCCATTTTTGCAGGAATCGACTTTAAATAGTTTCATTCACCAAATTAACGAGTATTTTTTGGTTCTCGTCTATATTTTAGATAAGAGAGCCGTTTTACTGTCAAAAATCGTCTTTAATGCATAAAAATTGCACTTGTAGTGCAATAGAATGTAGTTGTGTAGGGTGCAACCGAAAAAAATTACAAATTCGATATCGGGGGAATATCTCAATCCAAATCTATCGAGTTTTTTCGGTTCAGACCATTTCCCCAAATCACCTTTTGGGGGTACACCCCCCCCCCCCATTATGCAGGGTTAAAATTCTGAAGCTGCACTTTTTCAAATAAGGCGGATAGTATCGACATTTTGGCAGCTCAATTTTTTAGTTCTAAAAAAAGATTGCTGGATGAACACTTTTTGGTGTTTGAGTCGTAGACAAGCATTATTTATAGAGATATTTGCAAAAAACTGAATTTTGGGAGATAAAACCCTTCCTGGGGGGGGGGCTACGCTCCACTCGGATTCGTCGGGACTTTTAGTATGTTCAACAGGACG